>NW_026847438.1:127018808-127137547 GCF_025583915.1 Anolis sagrei ordinatus
AGCTTGTCAATATCTCTCTTGAATTGTGGTGCCCAGAATTGGACACAATATTCCAGATGTGGTATAACCAAAACAGAATAGAGGGGTAGCATTACTTCCCTAGGTCTGGACACTATGCTCCTATTGATCCCATTGGCTTTTTTTTGCCGCCACATCACATTGTTGGCTCATGTTTAACTTGTCGTCACATGTATTGTGTCCAAATTTGGTGTCAATTCCCCCAGTGGTTTTTGAGTTATGTTAATCCCATAAACGAACATTACATTTTCATTTATATAGATTTATATCCCACTCTCTCTCACCCCAAGGGGGACTCAGATTGGCTTACAACATGGCAATATTCAATGCCACATACACAAGGTTCTGAGAATTGGATAAAGGAAAAAAGGCACAATTAACAGGCAAAATGATGTTATTTGGACCCCTTTCTTTTTCAGAAGTTTAGTAAACTTGAACTCCTTAAATCAGTTACTAGGCACTGATTTTCATGGCAATTAAAACAGCAGATTTTGTTACACAGAGAGAGCAGCAAAGCACAGATGGCTTCCTGGTGGGGGGTGGTTGTGGTGGTTCTATGCAAAGAACAAGAAAAGGAAAGAACAAAAGGAGTGGAACTGACCCTAATGTGTCTTACAGAGACACAAAGTATTTTCATTGATCAACATGCATACCCGTTGGAAATTGGCAAGTCGGTTGATGCCATCCTACCACTGCAGGAGCTGACAAGGAAGGCCAGCACAAACAAAATTGAGCCAGTCACCCATTTGGCTGGTGAATCAGAAATGCGTGTTAATTTTGGTAGTGTCACAATCCAAGCTCATCTTGTTGAACATTCGTGTTCCAGAGACTGGTTGATATGAAAATCCTAAATTAAGTCTTCCCATGTGTAGAAGTCTCTGTTCTGAAAGGTTTCACAGCAGTTCTTGTACAGCCCTTTGCTTAAGAACCAGTTCCACTACTGTGTACTTTCTACAGCATCATCTGGCATTATTTATTATTTATTTATTTACAGTATTTATAATCCACCCTTCTCACCCCGCAGGGGACTCAGGATGGATTACAAAGTACATATACATCTTCACTTCACTTTATTTCTTAATTAGTCGCTCTCCACCAAGGTGCTCCGAGCGACTTACAATCTAAAATAGAATTTACACAATATAAAAACATTCAACATAAAAACATTCAACAGTGACTATTTGGCAAATTAGATGTGATTACTGAAATGCACAACCAAACAGCCAAGTCTTGAGCGGCTTTACAAAAAGTTGCAATTCTGACATTGCTCTAATGTATGGATTTCAGTGAGGCCTTCGACAAGGTCCCCCATGACCTTCTGGCAAACAAACTAGTCCTGTGTGGCTAGGCAAAACTACGGTGAGGTGGATCAGTAATTGGTTAAATGGACGAACCCAGAGGGTGCTCAGTAATGCTTCCTCTTCATCCTGGAAAGAAGTGATGAGCGGAGTGTCATAAGCAGGGTTCCATCCTGGGCCCGGTCCTGTTCAACATCTTTATTAATGACTTAGATGAAGGGCTAGAAGGCATGATCATCAAGTTTGCAGACGACACCAAATTGGGAGGGATAGCCAATACTCCAGAGGACAGGAGCAGGATTCAAAACGATCTTGACAGATTAGAGAGATGGCCCAAAACTAAAAAAATGAAGTTCAACTGTCAAAAATGCAAGATACTCCACTTTGGCAGGAAAAACGAAATGCAAAGATAGAGAATGGGGGACAATGCCTGGCTCGAGAGCAGTACGTGTGAAAAAGATCTTGGAGTCCTCATGGACAAGTTAAACATGAGCCAACAATGTGATGTGGCGGCAAAAAAAGCCAATGGGATTTTGGCCTGCATCAATAGGAGCATAGTGTCTAGATCTAGGGAAGTCGTGCTACCCCTCTATTCTGCCTTGGTTAGACCACACCTGGAATATTGTGTCCAATTCTGGGCACCACAATTCAAGAGAGATATTGACAAGCTGGAATGTGTCCAGAGGAGGGCGACTAAAATGATCAAGGGTCTGGAGAACAAGCCCTATGAGGAGCTGCTTAAGGAGCTGGGCATGTTTAGCCTGAAGAAGAGAAGGCTGAGAGGAGATATGATAGCCATGTATAAATATGTGAGAGGAAGCCACAGGGAGGAGGGAGCAAGCTTGTTTTCTGCTTCCCTGGAGACTAGGACGCGAAACAATGGCTACAAACTACAAGAAAGGAGATTCCATCTGAACATGAGGAAGAACTTCCTGACTGTGAGAGCCGTTCAGCAGTGGAACTCTCTGCCCCGGAGTGTGGTGGAGGCTCCTTCTTTGGAAGCTTTTAAACAGAGGCTGGATGGCCATCTGTCAGGGGTGATTTGAATGCAATATTCCTGCTTCTTGGCAGGGAGTTGGACTGGATGGCCCATGAGGTCTCTTCCAACTCTTTGATTCTATGATTCTATGGAGGCAAAGAGTTCCACAGAATCAGAGCATAGGTCGAAAAAGCTCTACGCCTTGTAGCTTCCAGGTGTAGGGCCCGGTATGTATAGGAGATTTTCCTGGGTGGATCGAGGTGACACTGATGGAGAAAAGGAATGTAAAGGTCCTTGGCCATTTTGAGCTCTAAATGTCAGGATCAGTATCTTGTAAGAGATCCGATGTTCTATTGGTAGCCAATGCAGTTGTTGCAGAATCGGTGTAATATGGGATCTTATAGATGATCCCGCTAGCAGCCTGGCAGCTGCATTTTGGACCATCCGAACCTTCTGGTTTGTTGACTTCGGAAGGTCGGCATATAAGGCGTTGCAATAGTCCAACCTCGTGGTGACTGTTGCATGGATTACCGTTGCCAATGCTTCTACCGAAAGGTAGGATGCCAATTTCCTTGCCTGGCGAAGATGAAAAAAGGCCTGCTTACTTATGGCAGTGATCTGGGCCTCCATCGTCAGTGATGAGTCCAATACAATCCCAAGGCTTTTAACAGTGGCGGATGGAACCAGAGCTTCCCCATCAAAATCAGGCAGAGACTGGATTAATTCTGGCGGCTGACTGGACCAGAGTATCTCAGTTTTAGTAGGACTCACTTTTAGTCTGCTCGCTCGCAGCCAACTCATCACTGCTTCCAAGCACAGCCTAAAGTTCTCAGGAATCGCGGTTGTCCCAGGTTCGAGACACAAGAGTAGCTGGGTATCATCTGCATACTGGTAGCACTCTATGCCAAAGCTCCGCACCAGTCCAGCAAGTGGCCAGACGTAGATGTTAAATAACAGGGCGAGAGGATGGCACCCTGGGGAACTCCACAGCAAAGGCAGGAGCAAACATTCAATGCCATAGATACACAACATATATAGACAGACACACAGAGGCTATTTAACATTCCAGCTTTTTCATGAGGGTATTCTGGCCACCAGGGGAGCTGTCACTTCGCCATCCATTTGTTTTTGTTTTGTTTTTTTGTCGTGTCAGGAGCATCCTGTTGTGAGAGAATTGGCCTTCTGCAAGGACGTTGCCCAGGGGACGCCTGGATGATTTTTGATGTTTTATCATCCTTGTGGGGGGCTTCCCTCATGTCCCCGCATGAGGAGCTGGAGCTGATAGAGGGAGCTCATCCGCCTCTCCTTGGATTCGAACCTGCAACCTGTCAGTCCTGCCAGCACAGGGCTTTAGCCCACTGCGCCACCGGGGGCTCCGCCGTCCATTTGTGACACTGATGGAGTACTTCCTCATTCTTTGCATGCTTGCTGGAGGTTTTTTTATGATGTCGTAAATTAGTTAAATTACCGCCCCCCCCCCCTGCATAAGCAGAACCTAAATTTTCTACTTGACAGATGCAACTATCTTTCAGGCTGCAAAGGTCGACAGCAAACTACACAAATTGGTCAGAAGCTCACTCCGACCTGGGCTGGCTTCAAACTCATGACCTTGAAGCCACCTTAATACCCCAGAGTCCCAGCCAGCTGCACCACAGTCCCAGTGCTGTATTTAATGTAGTGTAGTGTATATATATATAAATACAATGTAGTGTATTTAATCCAGTGTATTAGCCATACTAGCCGAAATGAGCTCAGTTTTGGATTTGCTGTGCTCATGAGTCCTGGATTTTAACTATGATGGCAAGTTCTGGTCTGTAATAATCTTTCTGTTGCATTATTAAGAACCTTGTTTATCTAAAGTCAAGGAAAGCTTGAGAACTTCTGTGCAAAGAAGAGGGAGAAATAAGAAGTCAGCTCGTTTTGTTAAATGTGTGTTTGGTACACTCTCTTTCTCTCTCTGTCAGGAGATAAACATTGGCAGCAAGCCTGGAACCTGTGGGATACCAGGCAGGAATTCAACCTTGCGCTGCCACCAAGCTTTGGTCAAAGAAGGGAATGCTATCACAGGGAATCCAGCCAGATTCGCTGGCAAACCTTTTAGTAGCAACTAGCTGTCCCCTGCCATGCTTTGCTGTGGCCCAGTCTGGTGATCTGGAAAATAAAGTAATGAGAAAGTGTTGGTTTCTAATATATGTAATTCCTTTATGCTTGTGAGTAGACAGTATTTCTTGTTGTTTCTTTGATAGTGTTGATGTGGAGAGTGTCTGGTTTGCCTACTCTGGAATATGCAACATATCATAGTCCTTCTTTAAGGGTCTCTTTCAAATCTATGATACTATATCTGTGCCTGTGTGTGAGAATCATATCTATCTATCTATATTTATGACTGGATGGCTCTTTGTCAGGAGGGCTCTGATTACATTTTCTTGCCCTGGTGAAGAGAGTTGGACTGGATGGCCTTAAGTATTTTCTGTTGGTCATGGGGGTTCTGTGTGGGATGTTTGCCCCACTTCTGTCATTTGTGGGTTTCAGAATGCTCTTTAATTGTAGGTAAAGGTAAAGGTAGTCCCCTGACATTAAGTCCAGTCATGTCTGACTCTGGGGTGTAGTGCTCATCTCCATTTCTAAGCCGAAGAGCCAGCATTGTCCGTAGACACCTCCAAGGTCATGTGGCCGGCATGACTGCATGGAGCGCCGTTACCTTCCCGCCAGAGCGGTACCTATTGATCTACTCACATTTGCATGTTTTTGAACTGCTAGGTTGGCAGAAGCTAGGGCTGACAGCGGAAGCTCATGCCGCTCCCCGGAATCGAACCTGCGACCTTTCGATCAACAAGCTCAGCAGCTCAGTGCTTTAACCCACTGTGCCACCGGGGGCTTTAATTGTAGTGAACTATAAATCCCAGTAATTACAAATCCCAAATGTCAAGGTCTATTTCCTCCCAACTCCATCTGTGTTCACATTTGGGCATATTGAGTATTCATGTCAAGTTTGGTCCAGATCCATCATTGTTCGAGTCCACAGTGCTCTCTGGATGTAGGTGAACTACAACTCCCAAACTCAAGGTCAATGCCCACCAAACCCTTCCAGTGTGTTCTGTTGGTCATGGAAGTCCTGTATGCCATGTTTGGTTCAATTCCATCATTGGTGGAGTTAAGAATGGTCTTTGATTGTAGGTGAACTATAAATCCCAGTAACTACAAATCCCAAATGTCAAGGTCTGTTTCCTCCAAACTCCATCTGTGTTCATATTTGGGCATATGGAATATTCGTGCCAAGTTTGGTCCAGATCCATCATTGTTTGAGTCCACAGTGCTCTCTGGATGTGGGTGAACTATAATTCCCAAACTCAAGGTCAATGTCCACCAAACCCTTCCAGTTTTTTCTGTTGGTCATGGGAGCCCTGTGTGCTAAGTTTGGCCCAATTCCATCATTGGTGGAGTTCAGAATGCTCTTTGATTGTAGGTAAACTATAAATCCCAGCAACGACAATTCCCAAATGACAAAATATTTTTAGTGGAGGACATAAATTGGACTGTTAGGTGTCTTGTGTTCAAATTTTGTGTCAATTCAGTGGTTTTTGAGTTCTGATGGTAGAATGAACTAACATTACATTTTTATTTATATAGATATTCCAGCATCATAAAGATATAACAGAGAGATACAAGTCCTATGAAAGTTTTTCCCACTAACCAGAGCACCAGAAACCATTGCCTCAGAGCATGTTTTTGCTTTGACTTCATGAGGATGGTAGGGTCTTCCTTCCTTTCTCCATTCCCATTTCTTCCTGGTTGACAGAAGGTGATCTGACAAAGCAACTGCAGTGTAATGGTAGACAATCTGGCGATCCTCAGATTTTTTATTGAACCATCTCTATGTTCCAGATGTTTTGAGAACATCTTTTCTACTCTAGCCAGCAAGACCAATAGTAAGGAATTACAAGAGATACAATAGCTAAATGGAATTATGGAACTACTTGATAACACAATTATTATTATTATTAACTTTATTTGTACCCCGCTAGCATCTCCCGAAGGACTCGCTGCGGTTTACAAAGGCCAAGGCCACAATAAAACAACAATATAACAATTACATATACACCAAAAGCAAATCAAAAACATTAAAGCAATAACAGTAAACAGTAAAAACAGCACACCGTGACACAATAAAAGTAGGCCGGGCAAATGTACTGGGTACAGATTAAAAAGTGCTGAGTATGCTGAGTGATATAAGGATTTTGGATAGGTGCAATGTGTGGACAATCTTAATCTCTAATAAAGTGCTTTTGGGATGTGTTGCTGGGGTTTCCTATTCTGGAAAGGCACACCGGAATAGTCAGGTCTTCAAGCTCTTCCTAAAGACTGCCAACGTAGGGGCTTGTCTGATGTCCTTGGGGAAGGAATTCCAGAGTCGGGGGGCTACCACGGAGAAGGTCCTGTCCCTCATCCCCACCAGCCGCGCTTGTGACGCAAGTGGGATCGTGAACAGGGTCTCTCTGGATGAACAAAGAGAGCGTGCGGGTTCATAGACGGAGATGCAGGTAGGCAGGTCCCAAACCGTTTAGGGCTTTGTAGGTGAGCTGAAATTTCCGAGCCGTTTTCAAGGGCAGCCCCACATAGAGCGCATTACACTAGTCCAATCTAGAGGTGACCAAGGCATGGACCACCCCGGCCAGATCAGCCTTTGCGAGGTACGGTCGCAGTTGGGTCAATTGTGAATGAAGAAGTCCAGAGACACCGCCGACGCCTGAGCCTCAAGCTTAAGTGATGAATCCAAGAGGACTCCCAAACTGCGGACCTGTGACTTCAGGGGGAGTGTACCCCATCCAACACAGGTTGCCACCCTATACCCCGATCAGGTTCACGATCGACCAGGAGGACCTCTGTCTTGTCGGGATTGATCTTCAGCTTGTTCCTCCTCATCCAGACAGCAACAGCGGCCAGGCACTCGTCCAGCACCTGAGAGGCCTCCTTGGAATTAGGTGGAAAAGAGTAGTAGAGTTGTGTGTCATCTGCGTAGAGATGGCACCTAACTCCAAAACTCCGGATGACCTCTCCCAGCGGTTTCATGTAGATGTTAAAAAGCATGGGAGACAGAATAGAGCCTTGCGGGACCCCACAGGTCAAAGGCCAGGGGTCCGAGCAGACATCTCCCAGCTTCACCATCTGGGATCGGCCCTCCAGGAAGGACCAGAGCCAGGACAAAACCATGCCCCCGAGACCCATCCCAGAGAACCGTCCCAGAAGGATACCATGATCGATGGTATCGAAAGCCGCTGAGATGTCCAAGAGAACCAACAGAGTCACACTCCCCCTGTCCAGCTCCCTACGGAGGTCATCCACCAAGGCGACCAAAGCCGTCTCGGTGCCGTGGCCAGGCCTGAACCCCGACTGTGACTGGTCCAGGTAATTGATGTCATCTAGAAAACCCTGGAGCTGGGAGGCGACCACCCACTCCAGCACCTTGCCCAGAAACGGGAGGTTGGAGATTGGTCTGTAATTGTTCAGCACCGTGGAGTCAAGGGAGACCTTTTTGAGGAGTGGTCGAACCACAGCCTGTTTTAGTCAAGATGGAAACCCCCCCTGCTCCAGTGATGCATTAATGATCAACACAAACCAATCAACCAACCCCTCCCTGGCCAATTTAATTAGCCAAGATGGGCAAGGGTCTAAAGCCGACGTGGTTGCCCTCACAGCACCAAGGACCTCCTCCACAGCCTCAGGAAGAACAAGAAGAACAATGGAATAACGATTTGACATGGAGTTGCTCACAATAATGTTTTAAGGCTTTGCACGTTTTTTTTATTTTTATATCATATGCTATTGTTTTTAACAGAATTTCTTGATTGTTTTTACTTGTTATAATTGTTGAGGCATCAAATTGTTGCCAATTTGTGAACCGCTCCGAGTCGCCTCTCGGCTGAGAGGGTGGTATATAAATATAGTAAATAAATAGTCTTCTATATAAATAAAAATTTAATGTTCGTTTGTGGGATTAACAGAACTCAAAAATCACTGGACAAATTGACACCAAATTTGGACACAAGACACTTATCAGGCCAATGTATGTCCTTCACTAAAAAAATTGATTTTGTCATTTGGGAGTTGTAGTTGCTAGGATTTATAGTTCACTTACAATCAAAGAACATTCTGAACCTCACCAATGATGGAATTGAATCAAACTTGGCACACAGTTCTCCCATGACCAACGGAAAATACTGGAAGGGTTTGGTGGGCAGTGTCCTTTGGTTTTGGAGTTGTAGTTCACCTATATCCAAAGATGACTGTGGAGTCAAACAATGATGGATCTGGACCAAACTCTACAAGAATACTCAATATGCCCAAATGTGAACACTGGTGTAGTTTGGGGAAAATAGAATCTTGACATTTGGGAGTTGTTGTTGCTGGGATTTATACTTCACTTATAGTCAAAGAGCATTCTGAACCCCACCAACGATAGAATTGGGCCAAACCTCCCACACAGAACCCCCATGTGGGCCACAGCAACATGTGGCAGGGGACGGCTAGTAAATAAATAAATTCAAAATGCTTATAGGACATACAAAATTGCCTGTCTTCCAAACTTGACTTTTGGCAACAACTTATCATGTAGGTAAAGGTAAAGGTTTTTCCCTGACTTTAAGTCCAGTCATGTCTGACTCATCTCCATTTCTAAGACGAACAGCTGGCGTTGTCCGTAGATGCCTCTTCATGTGGCTGGCATGACTGCATGGAGCGCTGTTACCTTCCCGCTGGAGCGGTACCAATTGATCTACTCAAATTTGCATGTTTTTGAACTCTTAGGAGGTCAGCCGTCCTGTTTAAGGAGCTCCATTGGCTGCCGTTCATCTTCCTGTCCCAATTCAAGCTGCAGGTGCTTACCTACAAAGGCCTAAATGGTTTGGGACCCGCCTACCTGCGTGACCGCATCTCCGTATATGAACCCACACATTCCCTTCGATCATCTGGAGAGGCCCTGCTCACAATCCCACCTGCGTCACAGGCGCATTTGGTGGGGACGAGGGACAGGGCCTTCTCTGTGGTGGCCCCCCGACTCTGGAACTCTCTCCCCAAGGACATCAGACAAGCCCCAACGCTGGCTGTCTTTAGGAAGAGCCTGAAGACCTGGCTGTTCCAGTGTGCCTTTCCAGAATAGGAAACTCCTGGCATCAAGTCCCAAATGCACTTTGTTAGAGATTCAGGATTATTTGCACATTACACCTACCTCCAAATACCTCTACATTTCACTTGTCAAGTCTAGCACTTTAAATTTTGTCTATTACATTTGGCCCAGCCCTTGGTTTTAAATGCATCACTGTGTCATTGTTTTTTATTGTTCCAATGCTTTGCTTGATGTATTTATTTGCTTATGACTTTTATTGTGTATGTGTATGTTATTGTTTGTTGGCGGCCTTGGCCTTTGTAAGCCACATCGAGTCCTTCGGGAGATTTTGCGGGGTATAAATAAAGATAATAATAATAATAATAATAATAATAATAATAATAATAAATAATAGGCTGGCAGAAGCTGGGGCTAACAGTAGGAGCTCACCCCGCTCCCTGGATTCAAACCTGTGATCTTTCAATCAGCAAGTTCAGCAGCTCAGTCATTTAACCCACTGCACCACTGGGATTATATGGGATTAAGGTGTTTTGAAAAATAGCTTGTTTATCTCAATCTTTTTTTTTATGCTATCCCATTTTTGCAAGCTGGAAACAGAATATTCACAACAATATTATTAGAAATAGCCAGTAGATGGCACCTTAGTTGCAGGAAGGAACTTTGGAAGGCAAACAAAAAGCCCTTTTGGATTTATA
Organism: Anolis sagrei ordinatus; assembly: GCF_025583915.1. Taxonomy (NCBI): domain Eukaryota; kingdom Metazoa; phylum Chordata; class Lepidosauria; order Squamata; family Anolidae; genus Anolis; species Anolis sagrei. The sequence goes on from NW_026847438.1 coordinate 127,028,922, forward strand.
ACAGGAGTGTTGAGGAGGCTTTTCTCACTTCATTGTATCACTGTAATATTGTTCCCATGTGTGCTTCAAATCTGGATTATGGAATGACAAGAATATGTTCAGTGTATTGGCTGTCACGCGAAGATTCCCATTTCAGATCTCTAGTTTCTTTTGAGAAATGTTAACAGTAATCTACACATCAAGGCAGTTGCATGGCTGCACATGACAGAGCCATATTCAGTACTCTCTTTTTATGTCAGGGATGCAATGCAGTTGAGATTTACAGTGATGCTTCCATGCCAGCCGTTTCCTGTTGCATACCTTTGTTTTGTTCACTGACTTTGTTCAGGGCAATGTTGTCCTTGAATTTTTGCCACGTTCTGGTTTTTTTTTTTCTCCCTCTGAATCTCTTTTATCCTTTTTAGGCCACAGAAAAACCTGCCTTTACAAAAATTGAAGCTGTAGCAGTCTCCAAAGATAAAGACTTCTTAACACGTTGTTTACCATTTTTTAATGTCATAGTTCAGGTGTGTTTTGAGTGAAGTCTCACTGCCTAAGAGCAAGCATTTCTGCCTCTTTCCACCTTTGCTTTTCAGGGTGATACAATCCTTTTTCAATTTGTATTTTTGGTTTTTTAAAAGAAAAAGTTTTTAAAATATTTGTGCAGTGCTGCTTAAGTTAAAAAGCACTTTGATGCAAATAAAAAAACTGTGATCCCTCAGTTCTTTCTGGCCAGCATTGTTCTAGTAATACTACTACTACTACTACTACTAATACACTTTATTTATATTCCACTTCATCTCCCCAGAGGGACACAGAGCAGATTACAATACACATATAAGGCAAACTTTCAATCTATTTTTATATGGACTGTTCTGTCGCCGCTGGACCTGAAATGAAGTGCCTTTAAGAGAGGATGTATGGCTTGGATCCAGCGGGAAGCCAGGGGCCCCTAAAAGAAGCCTTTAGAGAAATTGCCCTTATTAAACAGTCTTTAGGAGGCTTGAGATTAAATATAACAGTCTTTTATTGATGAACAAACAGGAATTGTAAAGCTTTCTTGGTAAAGAAACCAGTTCTCTCAAACTTGTCCACAGGGAACAGGCACTATCTTCAATAACTTTGTTCAAAAGAAAATTCCCCTTTCTAGCTCCTCCCAGGCTACTGTGAACCTAAACCTGACTGATTTGAATCCACTACCGGCTGAACTGCGTCTCAGAACCGTGCAGACGTACCAGCAGGCCTGTAGTCACTTAGCTGGAGATCTTGACGATTAGAGCTGTTATTCCCTCCAAAATTCCTCAGGGCTGTAAGGCTGTTTCCCCTGAACCTTTGGGAATCTTTAGAGGCTCTTAAGACTGTTCTCCCCTGGGAAGCCTTTGCACAGGAGGACGTCTGTATGCATCCTCTGCATAGACTTCCTTTGCTGAGATTAACTGAAAAATGGCCCCTTCCCTCCAAAAAATCCAGAGAGGGGCGGGACCAGGGATCCTAACTATAATTGACAGGTGGCTTGCCCTATGAATGCAGCCAAAGGAAGCTACCTATTTGCAAAGTCCCTGCAACTTAGGACTATGAATAAACACTCAGTGCAAAACACAAAACTGGAGCCCCTGGAACAGCCATTCCAGAACATGGACAGTGCTGGTACGGCTGTACCAGGAGCTCCAGCTTTATTTTCTTTCTGTTATCTGTTTGCAGACATAGGGCTGGCCTCCTGTCCATCATAATTAAGCTTTGGTTCCGCCCCTTGTTCAGGGCTCTGGGAGGGAAAGGAGCCATTTTTTTGGGCAGTCTCACATAATGAAGCTAAACTATAGGATGTAGACCAGCTCGTCCCGTAGAAAAGCTTCTTTTCTCAAGAACATCTGGGGAAACAGAAACAGAAATTCCAGGGAAAAATTCCCAAGGCTCTGGCTAAGAGCTCACAGCCTCTCAGCCTCACAGCAATTAGAGGGAAAACAGCCCTGAAGTTCTCAAAGAATTCTCTGAGGGAGGACAGCACTACAGATCCACGGAACTCCATCTGAAATATCTACAAGCCTTGGCTGGTAGGTCTACTCGATATCCAGATGCATTTGGAATTGGTAGTAGGACCCACACCGATGAGGCATAGATAGTAAACAGCCTGGGAGAGGTTAAATAGGGCTTTTTTCCTACAGAGAAAGTACAGTTAATTAAAGTCAGGTACCAGTCCATTGAGGACTAGACTAAAAAGCCTTGAAGTGTTGTTTGAACCATTGAAGATTTGTTGTTTGTTTCATAATAAAGACTTTGTTGTATCATTAAAGACTCTAAAGACCATTACTTCAGAAAAATCCCTGAGAACCTCTCTTTGAGGCTCCCTGGCTTCCCGCTGGGCTTAAAGTATACGTCCTATAGAAATGACAGCTGTTACAGGCCCAGCGCGCGACAGAACGTGGACAACGACACACAACAACACACAATACACAGATAAGGTAAAGGCCTTCCCCTTTTTCCATCTCTAGTGTCTGGAGGCGATGCTCAACTTCTGGCCATGGGGAAGTTCATTTTCTATGTCAAAGGAGCCATGCTGTCCGTAGACATCTCTGATCTTTTTGCTGGCATGTCTGCATGGGACACCCTTTTGACCTTCCCACCGAGATGGTACCTATTGATCTACTTGCATTGCATGCTTTCGAACTGCTAGGTTGGCAGAAGCTAGGACTGACAATTAGGAGCTCACCCCGACTTGTGGCTCTAAACTGTTGACCCTCCAATCAGCAGCCTTTCATGCAGATAGCAGCTTTAACTGCTGTGCTACCATGACCCCTTCTAGTACTGTGCATTGTTTCCTCAAAATTAGAATCATAGTTGAAAGGGGCCTTATGTGGCGTAGAGTCCAACCCCTTTCTTGGTGCAAGATCTCCATAGAACATCTCAAGCAGTCAAGCCTCTTTCTGAAGGTATTGTTGCCCTCCAGGACAGGAAAAGCCCTCTGACTTTAAACACCACACCATTGGATGGAAAACAATCCTTTTATTGAAGATAATTAAAAAGCAGTAACGTAAAAAAATCACTTTAAAGAAATAGGTAAATCCAATTAGGTAGGAAGATTAGCAGGAGCAAAGTAGCTCAGGGTAATAGTTTAGCCAAGGCCATAAAAACAAAGTCAAAAGTTACCAAATAAAATCAGGAATCGTGAGTCCAGGGCATGAATATAGAAGCATAAAATCCAAGAATCAAAACCATGAAACAAAGACACTTAAAACATGAATTTTCCAAAGAAAGTTTCCATGAACAAGGACGAGATCTTCATTTGATTCCAAATGATGCTTCATCTGACTACATATTCTGTACTTGGGACTTTTATCTCCTCGTTAGCTATGTCTCTAGCACTCAGAAATTGGTTTCACTTTAGCTGAGAATTTCTTATCTTTTTCTCTCGGCGCCTGGCAGACCACCAAAGGCACTGTTCAGCTCTCTTGTTTTGACTGATCTCCTCCCGTCTATCTATTTGCTCATTAATTTCTGCAGCTGGGCGAGGTGCTGAGCTGTTTTCATGCTCCCTATCATGGGAACACTCTGGTAACAATTCAGAAGCACACCATAATCCCAACACCCCTCAGGGACATTATCATGGGAAACTACAGTTTGAACAGGGATCTCCTGGTCATTCTCTGCATCAATATCCTTGGCCAAACCATTGCCCTCTTGAAACTCATCTTGCAACTCATTGACATCATTCCCTACATCCAAAGCACCCTGATCCTGAAACACATTCAAAGGCTGAGTTCCAACAGGTATCCAGAAGAGGCTTTTAAGCAGAGGCCATCTGTCGGGGTGCTGCTTTGAATGCGCTTTTCCTGCTTCTTGGCAGGGGGTTGGACTGGATGGCCCACAAGGTCTCTTCCAACTCTGTGATTCTAGGATTCCATGACTCAGTTCCCTGCATGATGTAATGCTTTGAGTGTATTGTCGAAGTGCTTTGAGTGTTGGGTTACAATTGTGGAAACCATCATTTGAATCCTTGCTTGGCCATGGAAATACACTGGGTGACCTTGGGCAAGTAACACTTTCTTAGCCCCAGAAGAAAGCAATGGCAACTTTTTCCCCAAGAAATCTTTCCAAGAAAACCACATTTATTTATTTATTTAGAATTTTATATACCGGTCTTCTCACCTCCGACAAGGGACTCAGGCCGGTTCACCACAGAGGATTCATACACAATAGTTTAAAACATCACATCCCATAATACAATAATATAAAAACACATTAAAATACAATCATATAATTACATAAGGCCAAATCGTCAGAATGAAATCACAATTCATCACCATCCGTCCGTGAGGTCAAGAGTTATTGACTCACTCATCAAATGCCAGATTCCAGAGCCAGGTTTTCACCAGCTTTCTACAAGTCAGGAGAGAAGGGGCAGTTCTAATCTCCAATGGGAGAGAGTTCCAGAGCCGAGGGGTCATCACCGAGAAGGCCCTGTCCCTCGTTCCCACCAGACACGATTGCGAGGGTGGTGGGACCGAGAGCAGGGCCCCTCCAGAAGATCTTAACAACCTTGATGGTTCATAGGGGAGAATCCGTTTGGACAGGTAAACTGGGCCGGAGTCGTTTAGGGATTTATAGGTCAACACCAGCACTTTGAATTGTGCTCGGAAGCTAATTGGCAGCCAGTGGAGCTGGTGCAACAGAGGACTAGTATGCTCCCTGTACCCCGCTCCTGTTAGTAATCTGGCTGCCGCTCGTTGGACTAATTGCAGCTTCCGGGCAGTCTTCAGAGGCAACCCCCACATAGAGAGCGTTGCAGTAGTCTATACGGGATGTAACCAGAGCATGATAGGTTCATATAATTACGATTGCTATAATTAGACATAATTAGAAATGACTTGAATGCAATTTTATCATTACTGGCCTAAGCAAAGGCTGGTTATTGCTCTGTGCTCTATGTGAGGCATTAAGGTTGGTCCAGAGGTTGCCACTACTGCAGAATGGTCCTGCTGGGCTTCTGAATGACACTGCCTTTCAGGAGCACCTAACATCTGTACTAAAAGGTTTGTGATGGCTGCCTATTTGCTACCAGGCCAAGATCAAGGTTTCATTGGCAGTGTTTAAAGCCTTAAAACAGGGGTCCATAAACTTTTTAAACAGAGGGCCAGGTTACAGTCCCTCAAACTGTCGGAGGGCCGGATTATAATTTGAAAAAAGCATGGATGAATTCCTATGCACACTGCGCATATCTTATTTGTAGTGCAAAAAACACTTAAAAACAATACAATAATTAAAATGAAGAACAATTTTAACAAATATAAACCTATTAGTATTTCAGTGGGAAGTGTGAGCCTGCTTTTGGCTGATGAGATAGGATTGTTGTTATTGTTTTGTGCTTTCAAGTAGTTTCAGACTTAGGCTGACCCTGAGGGAGGGCCGGGTAAATGACCTTGGAAGGCTGTATCTGGTCCTCGGGCCTTAGTTTGAAGACCCCTGCCTTAAAACAATTTGGGATTTTGTTAGTAAGCGAGACCAACATTTCTCATGTACAGATGGTCCTTGAGATCATCTATAGCAGCGTTTCTCAACCTATTTTTTTATTTATTTCTCGCACTTCTACCCCGCCCTTCTCAACCCCCAAGGGGGGACTCAGGGCGGCTTACAAAAGGCACAATTTGATGCCAACACAACAATAGGATAAAAATAAGACATATATAAACAGTAATTAAAACAACTAAAACCATCCATTATACATCATAATCCATAAAAACCAATCTAGTGCTCAACGTTTGCCAGCTCAGAATCTGTAAATTCAATTCCACATTGTCAAATCCATCAATTCTAGTTGTCGCTTGTCCCTAGGGGCCAGGACCCCTGTGGGGGTTGCGAAGAGATGTCAGAGGGGTCGCCAAAGACCAGCAGAAAACACAGTATTTTCTGTTAGTCATGGGGGTTCTGTGTGGGAAGTTTGGCCCAATTCTAACATTGGTGGTGTTCAGAATGCTCTTCGATTGTAGGTGAACTATAAATCCCAGCAACTACAACTCCCAAATGTCAAGGTCTATTCTCCCAAAACTCCACCAGTATTCACATTTGGGCATATTGAATATTCATGCCCAGTTTGGTCCAGATCCTTCATTGTTTGAGTCCACAGTGCTCTCAAGATATAGGTAAACTACAACTGCCAAACTCAAGGTCAATGCCCACCAAACCCTTCCAGTATTTTCGGTGGGTCATGGAAGTACTGTTTGCCAAGTTTGGTTCAATTCCATCATTGGTGGAATTCAGAATGCTCTTTGATTGTAGGTGAACTATTGTTGTTCATTCGTTCAGTCGTCTCCGACTCTTCGTGACCTCATGGACCAGCCCACGCCAGAGCTCCCTGTCGGCCTGGGATTTATAGGTGAACTATAAATCCCAGCAACTCCAACTTCCAGATCACAAAATCAACCCCCCCAACCCTGCTAGTATACATATTTGGGCATATTGGGTATTTGTGCCAAATTTGGTCCATTGAATGAAAATACATCCTGCATATGATATTTACACGACGATTTCTAACTGTAGCAAAATAACCATTGTGAAGTAGCAACAAAAATAGTGTTATGGTTGGGGGTCACCACAACATGAGGAGCAGTATTAAGGGGTCACGGCATTAGGAAGTTTGAGAAACACTGATCTATAGAGATGCTCTTGCTCCCAATGTTGCCAGATGCTCCTACAATCTGTCCTCTAGTCATCAGAACTGGACATTTAGTGTGGTGGCACCTCTTCCATCAAATCATTGTTTCTATAAAAACAAACATACTCCATTTTGAAAATAATTGTGCAAGCACTTCCTCTTTAGTCTAACCTAACCTGTAGTATCATTGGAGGGAAGGATACTAGAGACAAAGTTGAAGTACTTTGGCCACATCATGAGGAGACAGCAAAGCCTAGAGAAGACAATTATGCTGGGGAAAGTGGAAGGCAAAAGGAAGAGCGGCCGACCAAGGGCAAGATGGATGGATGGCATCCTTGAAGTGACTGGACTGACCTTGAAGGAGCTGGGGGTGGTGACGGCCGACAGGGAGCTCTGGCGTGGGTTGGTCCATGAGGTCACGAAGAGTTGGAGACGACTGAACGAATGAACAACAAAGCCTGTAGTAAACTGACCATGTAAGCACTGTGCCTTGATAGGTATATTTACTTTTTAAATATATATTATGCCTAATTTAAGTACATCTTTGAAATTACAGGGTCTAAGCAGTATAGAAATATTTGTAAAGAAATATTAAATACTAAAATACCCTTTTCTAGGCTGTAAATTGGGATGTTGGGAGAGAGGAGAAGACTAACAATACTCCCCATTTTTAATTGGGTTGAGTCATTTGGAATCTGCATTCCTTTAAATGTATGAATTGGTTACAGCTATGATACTGAGAAATGAGTCACAAAGATTTTTTTCCCCTTTGCCATAAATTTGGAACTGCAATGTTGGAGAGTGGGGTGATCTTTTCCACACCAGAATAGGAATTTGTTTTGGTTTGGTTTTTGATATGACGTTTCCAAAGGTACAGCTTTTTTCATAATTTTTTAAAAAAAAACAACTTGAGATTTAAAGTGTTCCAATGTAGAGAGAGCAATACTCGTAAATTGATTCACCGGGGCAAAGGACTTCAAGTGCTTGGCTCATAAAAATCTGTCTTTGAGGACCTCATCACTTTAGACAATTTCCCTGTTTCTAGACACTGTTAAATTGAAGTCCCTTGGTAGCTATCACATGACGCAAGCCTACTTCTGATGGTTGCCCAACAGTCATTAAAAATGTGTGTTATTTGGAGCTGGCAATCTACCTGCTCCAGCTGTCTGTACAAGACCAGTTGTGATGACCAGTTGTGATGGCAACTGGTCATTTTCACCATGCCAAACCATTTTGTCACATCAGTTGGTGGGCAAAAAGTAGGCAGTTACAACCATTAACCGTAAATCTTCTCTTCCTACCATTACTTCCTCGGGTCTTGTTCCGTCTCCCAGGAGCCTGGTTTGCCCTACCTTTCAGCTGCTTAAGGCTGCTTGTGCTGTCGCATGCTGGGCCTGTGCATAAGACTGTAGTCAAGACATAAATTCTGTGTGCCCAACGGGCCGCCGGGGGTGCCTCAGATTAAAGGCCCTTGGATTCCCCCAAAAAGAGTCTTTAGATTGCTTAAAGGTTCAACAAAGTTCTTTATTGATGAAAACAAACAAGTACTTTCAAGCTTTCTTAACAGTCTATTGACTCTTGCAATCTTGTTCACTGGGAACAGGCACTATCTTCATAACTGGTATTTTAATGGGGAAATCCTTAACTTCTAATCTGGGCAGTCTGTACTTGCCTCTGTTGGCGTGGAGCCCCTGCACCCAGTACCAACTGCGTCTGGCTTCCACGAGCAACCCTTACCAAGCAGAGCTTTGTAGACTTCCAGGGAAAAAGAAGTTCAGGTTTCAGTGATGGCTGACTGAAGTCCTTCAGCAAAGAGCTGTAAGGCTGTATAATCCATGGCCAAGCTGTGGGCTGTATCTCCCCAGCCAAGCTGTGGGGCTGTATCTCCCCGGCCAAGCCGTAGAAGACGAAGCTTTCTACAGGAGCTCTTGGTTTTATGTCCTGTATGAAAAGCTTCTCTGTGTGGACTGAACTCAAAAAGGCTCCTATTCCCTCCAAAAACCCAAAGGGGGCGGGACCAGGGAACCTAACTATAATTGACAGGTGGCTTGCCCTATGATTGCAGCCAAAAGGAGCCACCTATCTGCAGAGTCCCTAAATCTTAGGACTGCAACAAACATTCAATGCAAAGCAAACAAAATTGGAGCTCCTGGATCAGCTGTTCCAGAACACTGCTTTCTTTTACATTTTGTCCCAGGGCTGCTGCAGTTTGCAAGATCCCCAAAGGTTAATAGTAGCAAGTCTGCAAGCCAGTCTGCAGGCCTCCTTTGAGTTATTGGCCCAGAGAGTAACTTTTGAGCCCACCCCTATTACCATGCCAGACCTCCGTTTTGGAGTCCTCCCTGCCTTCAGTTTGGAAAGAAAGTCCTGATCTGCTGGAAGCTATCAAGGAAACCCTAGAGAAAACCATCGCAAGTACTAAACTAAACTGAATAAATTGGGCTGTAGATAAAAGGTTAAATAATTTAGGATAGAAAGGTCAATTAGGCTATAGATAGAAAGAACTATATATAAACTAAATATAAGTAAATTGGGCTTATAGATAGATAGAAAGGCTTAGGGAGCTATTGAGCTATAGAGGAGTTTATTGAGCTATAGAACTTGCAACCTTTTGGTTGATAGATCTTATAATTGCTGATGATTTACAAGCCGTGCTAAACCTCTGGCCTTGGGAGTTATAGCAGCATACCTAGTAACCATGTGGACCAAAACAGTACCTCTTAATCTATCAGTTAGCTGGATGGGGGTGGGGGCTGGCAATCCCACATTTCACATATGCCAGGAACTGGTACTATATTTGTGTTATATTTATTTCCTCTTTCTTGAAAACTCTCTGTAGAAAAGCAGACAATGCCAGCCAGAGAAGCACTAATCAGGACTCACCATTTTGGGTATCAACAGTGTAAGGGATTCTGGAAGATGGAGTCCAATAAAGTAACATATCCAAGCTCTGGTTCTGAATTTCGAATTCCAACCTTTGTCTTTCAAAGCTGTGAAGTGGCTGAAACTGAACTCCTTTGAGGTGCACAAAACAATTCATCTCTCTGTGTGTAATTGAAATATTACTGGGCCTGCTATAAAGTGACTCATTCTTGTATATATGTAAATAAATCAAGTATTTGAAAGCAATTGTAAGTCTCCAATGAAGCAAAGAAAACAAAATCTGGTGGTAATGTTATCATGGGGACTTCAAAGCATTTGGAGCATCAGTGGAAGGGTACTTACCATATTTATTGTTTTGTTCCTTATGACTTGAGTTCAGTCCTATTATTTATGGATGGCTGTGAATTTAGTGTCTTACGTTATGTCTACTCTTTCCAAATTAAGTGTAAGGGGAAAAATGTACAAGACAAAAATGTGGAAACCTCTCATAACAAGGTGTTGGTTGCATTTTGGAATGTGTTGGTTCCTCATCTGTTTTTTTGGGGAGAGGCTTCTGTTTTATATTTTGTTTTTTTACAATAGTTGATATTGCTGTGCGACCAAAGTCAACAACAATTGATACATTGTGCCAAAGGAGGCAGTGCTCTCTCAGTGCCCAGAAATGATATTTGCTGATTTCACAGAATGGAGCCACACATGCACTAGTGGCCTGGATGTCATGCCAGAAAGAGTGGCAGCATTTGGCTTGCTGCAGGGGATCGTTGCTTGGTCGCTGGCCATGCTACAAGCAGAATTAACACAAGCGAAAGGAGCTGTGAAGTCAGGAGTTATGCCATTATTTTTAACTTGGAGAGGTATTGAAAGGGTCTTTGAGTGAAATTTGCAAATGCTAAGCAAGGGGCTTTGAATTAAATTAACAGAAAAAGAGAAACATACTCTTTCTCTGTAGAAAAAGAGCAACACAGAAGAAAATGTTTTTAAGAAACAAGATGTGACATGTAGAGGTCGGAAGTTGTATTGTGGTTAAGTTCAAAGGTTGTGGTTAAGCGCAGAGTCTGCAGGTACAAGAAGGTACTTTCCATCAAAAGGTCAAGGGAGGGGGCTGGAAAGAGAGTACTTTCCATGACAAAAAAAATGTTCTTGTTTACTTGAGGTTATATATCGGTGGTCAAAACCCAAGGGGACGCGGCAGTCACTTGAAGGGTAGCATTTGCGTATGCTGCCAGGCTGTCCGTCTTCTTCATGAAGAAATTAAAATAAACCTTGTTTTTTGATCTTTTTGGGGGGGACTGTCTCCTTCCTTTCATGCTCCCGTGATGTGGACCTAAGAAGACCCAATTTAGGGTCTCTAACAGTATGTATTAGACAAATGCTCAATATAGGCTACAAACTTTTTAAACAGAGGGCCAGGTCACAGTCCTTCAAACTGTTGGAGGGCCAGATTATAATTTGGAAAAAATATATGATTGAATTCCTATGCACACAGCACATATCTTATTTGTTGTGCAACAAACACTTAAAAACAATACATTAATTAAAATGAAGAACAATTTTAACAAATATAAACTTAATAGTATTTCAGTGGGAAGCATGGGCCTGCTTTTGGCTGATGGGATTGTTGTTGTTGTTGTTGTTGTTGTGTGCTTTCAAGTCATTTCAGACTTTGGTTGACCCTGAGGAAGGGCCAGGTAAATGACCTTGGAGGACCATATCCGGCTGCTGGGCCTTAGTTTGAGGACCCCTGGGCTACATCAGATTATTAGGCTACATCAGATTACTTTTTCCTGTAAGAAATCAGTCAGATTTTTCTTTAGTCTTCGATTGATAAACTCTCAACTATCTGTAGGAAAGAACCGGCAATGAATGAGGCCATGTTGGTTTGCATAGAATGAGCAAGAAGAGCTGAGGCGACATCTGTAGAGAGTTTGGACTGTGTTTCCTCTCTGTGGATTTGATCTTAGCCATTACATGGAACAAAGATACCTGGCTCTGCTCAATTTTCCAGCCACTCCGAGTTTCCTCAAGGAAGAGCCGGTCTGTAAGTGAGAGATCAATATGCATACAACATGATTCTGCTCCTCGTGGCATCTTTTGTCTTTTGGGACACCAGAGTGCTATAAAGATGTAAACTTCAGTCGATATGGTGAATCACTCTGTCGCTATGAAATCCTGTGTCTGCAGATGTGGCCTCAAGTAAACGAACCATGTCTATGGATAATGTGTCGTTAGTATGATATCCAGAAATCGAATTTTCTTGCCAGGGTTGTCTGTGTCCATGCACCCAAGTGAATGCAAAAGTCCTACTGAAGTCGAGCAGGAATTTAAAAGGGTCTGGCCCTGAAAGAGAGACCCTGCAGACCCACCAAAGAAGGCTCGCTACAATGGTGAACAAAAGAAGCCGCGATTTGACAATCAGCTGTTTCCTTTTAAAATATATATTCTCAAAAATAAAAAGGTTATTCCCAGAGTGCAGGAACCTGAAATGCAAAAAGCGAGATAGCAGATAGTGTTAGAATTTAGCTAGGAAAAATATGGCACCAAAATGAAGTCATTTCATCAACTTGTGGATACGGGGGCCTGAGGGGTTTCCGTATCCGCGGTTTGAAGAAACGCAGATTCAGCCTCCCTGTGACACCTGGAAGGAATCCCAGGCAGGCCAGCAGCTGCCCGCGGCCCGGAAAAGGGTAAATTCATGCATTACGTACTGGTGAGTCAGGAAAAGGACACAAAATATATTACTATGAAGAGGTAAAGGTTACAATTAAATTAGCCTTTATTAGGGGTTTTGTTACAATGTTTGGGCTTGGGGAGAGAAGCAAAAGGAGAGAGCTCAAGGTTGCAAAGAGTCCTTGGTTGAGGCTGCTCCTGGGGCACATTTCATCAGCGTTGGCCCAACGTGGCATTCAGGAACTGCGGAACTCCCTGCAGCTGGTCAGATCAGCTGGAAGGCAGGGGTCTGGGGCGGATTAGACCTCACTACAAACTAATCCAATATGATATTAGTCAACATAGTGGGATCTGAGAAACATATTGAGAAGTAGCAGTGTTGGCGATAAAGTAAAACCCCAAATCCAGAAAGGAGCCATGCCTTTAAGAGCCGAGAAACAAGTTAAAAATAATGTAAGAAAAGTTAAGTCGTTACAATCACAGGCCTACAATTTGTCTCGGATGTTACCGTGTTGTTATTTAAAATGGTCTGACTCAGAAGGATTTCATTTGAGGCAAATAGTCTTCCTTAGCCTCTGTGAGAATCAGAGACAAAGGGCAATAAAAGACACTGGTAATATTTCAACTCCATTAGCAACAGACAAGTTACTTCCCTGGAGATCCAGCAGTCCTTGTGATCTGAAACCATTTAATCTGGAAACTTGATAGAAGTGCATTTGAAGCAGTGTGTAGTATAGGCCTATTTCACAGTGCATCACCTTTCAAGGATACCTGGGAAGAAGTCGAGGAGAGGGCATTTTTAAAGTTGCCCCCACTTTTATGGGATGCCCTTCTTTGGTAAACTGAGTAGTCATCACTAGCATGATTTCATTTAGCCGTGGTGGCACAATGGATTAAACCAGTGTTTCTCAACCTGGGGGTTGGGACCCCTGGGAGTGTCATAGGGGTCGCCAAAGACCATCAGAAAACACAGTATTTGCTTTTGGTCATGAGGGTTCTGTGCGGGAAGTTTGGCCCAATTGTATCGTTGGTGGGGTACAGAATGCTCTTTGATTGTAGGTGAACTATAAATCCCAGCAACTACAACTCCCAAATGCCAAGGCCTATTTTCTCCAAACTCCACCAGTGTTCACATTTCGGCATATTGAGCATTTGTGCCAAGTTTGGTCCAGATCTACCATTGGTTTAGTCCACAGTGCTCTCTGGGTGTAGGCAAACTACAACTCTAAAACTCAAGGTCCATGCCCACCAAACGCTTCCTGTATTTTCTGTTGGTAATGGGAGTTCTGTGTGCCAAGTTTGGTTCAATTCCATCTTTGGTGGAATTCCAAATGCTCTTTAATTGAAGCTTAACTATAAATCCCAGGAACGACAACTCCCAAATGACAAATTCAGCCCCCCCCCTCCAACCCCACCAGTACTCCAATTTGGGTGTATTGGTTATTTGTGCCAAATTTGGTCCAGTGAATGAAAATACATCCTGCATATCAGATATTTACATTATAATTCACAACAGGAGCAAAATTACAATTATGAAGTCGCAACGAGAATAATGTTATGGTTGGGGGTCACCACAACATAGGGAACTGTATTAAGGGGTCGCGGCATTAGGAAGGTTGAGAAACACTGGATTAAACCCTTGTGCCGGCTGAATTGCTGACCTGAAGATGTGAAAGTTGGTTCAAATCCATGAAATGGGATGAGGTCCCATCTGTCAGCCCCAGCTTCCCATGCAGGGACATGAGAGAAGCCTCCCACAGGATGGTAACACATCCGGGCGTCCTCTGGACAGCGTTCTTGCAGACGGCTGAGTCTCTCACATCAGAAGTGACTTGCATTATATTCTCAATTCGCTTCTGACATGATAAAAAAATAGAAACAATATAAAAATTATTCCATTCTGATTTTAGATGCCTGTATTTAATCTGCAGATATACTTACTAGGCATGTGCAATCCATGTTTCTAAATGGTTCTAAAGTACTTACAAAACTAAAGTTCTGGTGGTGAAAACTAGGGGGTGCTGGCGCTTTGCTTCTACAGTGTTGCTAAAGTTCTGGTGGTGAAAATTTCAGAACTCTAACAAAACTTTCAAAATGTCATTATTATTTCATTATTGGTGATTTTTTTTTTACGACAGAACCTATTAGGAACTGCCTTTAATAATGAAATTTTGAAAGTTGTGTTAGAGTTCTGAAAGTTTCACCACCAGAACTTTAGCAACACTGTAGAAGCAAAGCACCAGCGCCTCCTAGTTTTCACCACCAGAACTTTAGTAACACTGTAGAACCAAAGCACCAGCGCCTCCTAGTTTTCACCACCAGAACTTTAGTAACACTGTAGAAGCAAAGCACCAGCGCCTCCTAGTTTTCATCACCAGAACTTTAGTAACACTGTAGAAGCAAAGCACCAGTGCCTCCTAGTTTTCACCACCAGAACTTTAGCAACACTGTAGAAGCAAAGCACCAGCGCCTCCTAGTTTTCATCACCAGAACTTTAGTAACACTGTAGAAGCAAAGCACCAGCGCCTCCTAGTTTTCACCACCAGAACTTTAGTAACACTGCAGAAGCAAAGCACCAGCGCCTCCTAGTTTTCACCACCAGAACTTTAGTAACACTGTAGAAGCAAAGCACCAGCACCTCCTAGTTTTCATCCCCAGAACTTTAGTAACACTGTAGAAGTAAAGCACCAGCGCCTCTTAGTTTTCATCACCAGAACTTTAGTAACACTGTAGAAGCAAAGCACCAGCGCCTCCTAGTTTTCATCACCAGAACTTTAGCAACACTGTAGAAGCAAAGCACCAGCGCCACCTAGTTTTCACCACCAGAACTTTAGCAACACTGTAGAAGCAAAGCACCAGCGCCTCCTAGTTTTCACCACCAGAACTTTAGTAACACTGTAGAAGCAAAGCACCAGCGCCTCCTAGTTTTCACCACCAGAACTTTAGTTTTGTAAGTACTTTACAACCATTTAGAACCATGGATTGCACATGCCTAATGCTTACATATCAGGGGAGTTGTTTTCTCTTTGAGGTTTTACTACTTGCGCTTGTTACTTTGGATTAGTTTATTTGGACATAGCCATTTCGCTTGAGGATTGGACTTATTTGCCATTTCTGCTTTTGTTTGGTTGCATGGATAGGCTCTTAGGCTACCCTGTGTTTAGTGTTTTGCTCAGTTGAAATCAGCTTTGTAGACCTTTAAAATGAAAAGCAATATACCCATTGTTAAATAATAACTAAAGTATCTGCTTATCTAAGTGATTTGTTGTGATGAAGAAGTGTGTGTGAGATTACAGAAGGAGAGCTTGGATTTCTCTGGCTTTATTCTGCACTTACCTGAAACATGTAAACAAGCATTGCATCCCCCCTTCGCACGCAGGTACATCTGGCTCTTTTCCACGTGTTCTAGAACTCACGATTTTACTATTCATTGAGCTTTCACTAGGCTACTTGTATACTGTGAACATTTCTACAGGTTCTTGGCATCTTTTCTTTCCTCCCTTGCTCCATCTGTTGTATCACTTTTCCTCCAAGTTGCTATGGACAGCATTACTCAGCTTTATGCCATTTTTATATCCCGCAAACTCTATTAGGTAGGGATGGGAGAGAATGATGTACCCAAAAGCCATCAGGTCAATTTTGTGGATGAATGTGGATGTGAATCCACGTTTTCCAAATTCGCTTGCTTCCACGGTGACTCCCCTTTCCTGTTCTTTGTGTCCTAACCCAAATGTGTCAAGATCATTTTATGTGGCCCTGCAGGTGCCGAGCCACAACTCCTATATTCCTCATTATTAGACATCATGATTAGAGTTTATTGGAGTTGTGTTACAGTAACATTTGGAAGGCTGCTGTTTGTTATGTTTTGTAAGGAGAGTGGGGTTTGAATTTGAAAATAAAGTTTGTGGATATGATGTGTGACGTTAAAATGCCCTTTAACCTTTCCCCAACTCCAGAGCTACAAGAGCTGCTGGTTGCAAGTCCCATCATCCCCAGTCTGCATGACAGATAAACAAGGCTGATGAGAGTTGTTGTTCAAATATTATTATTATTATTAATAATAATAATAATAATAATAATAATAATAACAACAACACTTTATTTGTACCCCGCTACCATCTCCCCAAGGGACCCGGTGCGGCTTACATGAGGCCGAGCCCAAACACAACAATACAAGCAATAATAACAACAATACAAGCAACAATACATGCAATTCTGGAGTAAAACAACTACTTTCAAAGTAAAGACCACCCAATGGAACAGGAAATTATTTTATTATTATTATTATTATTATTATTATTATTAAACTTTATTTGTACCCCGCTAGCATCTCCCGAAGGACTCGATGCGGCTTACAAAGGCCAAGGCCTCAATACACAACATAACAATACACTTAAAGAAAATTAAAAACAATTAAAGCAGTATTAAAACAACAAAACCACAAGCAATAAACAATACATCAAACAAGATAAAACTGGGCTGGGCCAGAGTAAAGGGTACAGGATTAAAAAGTGCTGATGTGACAGAATACGTAAGGATTATAGGGCAAGTGCAGTGTGCAGTGTGCGGCAGTCTTAATTCTAATAAAGTGCGTCTGGGACTTGGTATTGGAGATTTCCTAATAGGTTGCCACCCTATACCCTGGTCAGGTTTACGATCGACCAGGAGGACCTCTGTCTTGTCGGGATTGATCTTCAGCTTGTTCCTCCTCATCCAGATAGACACAGCGGCCAGGCACTCGTCCAGCACCCGAGAGGCCTCCTTGGAATTGGGTGGAAATGAGTAGTAGAGTTGTGTGTCATCTGCGTAGAGGTGGCACCTAACTCCAAAACTCCAGATGACCTCTCCCAGCGGTTTCATGTAGATGTTAAAAAGCATGGGAGACAGAATGGAGCCTTGCGGGACCCCACAGGTGTCCGAGCAGGCGTCTCCCAGCTTCACCAACTGGGATCGACGCTCCAGGAAGGATCGGAGCCACGACAGAACCGTGCCCCCGAGACCCATCCCAGAGGGAGCATCCCAGAAGGATACCATGATCGATGGTATCGAAAGCCGCTGAGATGTCCAAGAGAACCAACAGAGTCACACTCCCCCTGTCCAGCTCTCTACGGAGGTCATCCAACCAAGGCGACCAAGGCTGTCTCGGTGCCGTGACCAGGCCTGAAACCAGACTGTGACTGATCTAGGTAGTTGATGTCATCCAAAAAGCCCTGGAGCTGGGAGGCGACCACCCGCTCCAGCACCTTACCCAAAAAAGGGAGGTTGGAGATCGATCTGTAATTGTTCAGCACCGTGGAGTCAAGGGAAGCCTTTTTGAGGAGTGGCCGAACCACAGCCTGTTTCAAATTAGATGGAAAAATCCCTTGCTCCAACGATGCATTAATGATCAACACAAACCAATCAACCAGCCCCTCCTTGGCCGATTTAATTAGCCAAGATGGGCAAGGGTCTAGAGTCGAAGTGGTCGCCCTCACAGCTCCAAGGACCTCTTCCACGGTCTCAGGAAGAACAAGCCTAAAAGAATCCCACAAAATTGGACAAGCAGATGCCTCAATCACCTCATCTGGTACTGTGATGAAATTGGAGTTGAGCTCAAGATGTATCTGAGCAACTTTGCCTGCAAAATGGTGTGCGAACTCGCAACACCGAGTTGCTGGGTCGTCGAAGGTCTCCTCCACCACAGGTAAATGAAGGAGTTCCCCGACAACCCGAAACAGCTCCGATGATCTATTTGCTGCAGACGCTATACGGGTGGTCGTGAAAGATTCCCTGGCCACCTGAATAGCCACGGAATATGCCTTAAGAGAGGCTTTAGCCCATGCTTGGTCAGACACGTCCCGGGATTTCCTCCAAATGCGCTCTAGCCCCCTTCTCTTTAAAACCATTAAGGAAGAATTCGGAAGTCTCGGAAGTTATGAAAAGTTTTGAACTTTTTTTTTTGTGAAAATCTGAATCGACTTTAGAATTGACACATTTTTTGGCTCAAACAAGCCTACTTTTTACCGATGTCACTTTGGTTTCCCTCACATGCTTTCCTTATACAGACCTATGGTTGGCATATGGCCCTCTTGGTCCTATTCAGGCCAAAGTGGTGGTGGTGGCAGGTGTCTCCCCATCCTTGCCCCAAAATTTTTACAGTCGGCATGAAAATCCTGGTGGCAATATAGAAATAATTCAGCAATTATCTACTGCATTTTTGCTAAAGCAAAATCTGAACTGGTAGGTAAGGACCACTCAGTTTTACCCAGTCTTTTTTACAAGACGATTTTATCCCAAAATTATTTGGGACACTGGGAGTGGCTGCAGTAAATAACAGTCTGGGGTGCCAACCACAACCGCATCAATCACAGATTTGGACAGAGGTCTGAGGTTTCTGCCTTTTTTCAGTTTTGTACAGATGTATGTAATGTAATAACGTCTGGCATTTATCAGCAGGCTTGCGTATTTGAAAGTACTCAAGGACAACAGACTCAAAAGCAATGCAAATGTCAGTTTAAAAAGAATAACATCCCTTGTTCTTTAAATGCCAAACATTAATCTCAACAGCAATCATCTATGAGCATTTACAATATGTCAGCTCAATGTCCAGCCAATTCTGCTACATTCCAATCATGCTGAGATGCCCTGGTTTGAGGCATCCAACTGCAAGCTTTCTTAGATATGTCTTGCAGGGGAGAAGTTTTCTTCTAGAGTTGGAAAGGTGGGGGGTTGTGGTTTGAGACAGAGGGACATGGATGGGCAGAAAACACCCCATATTGCCATGCTCATTCCTGGGTATGTTGCAAGCAATTGAATAAAAGAAAATAATGGGAAATTGGGTTGTTGTAGGTTTTTTCAGGCTATATGGCCATGGTGTAGAGGCATTCTCTTCTGATGTTTCATCTGTATCTATGGCAAGCATCCTCAGAGGTAGTGAGGTCTGTTGGAACTAGGAAAAAGGGTTTATATATCTGTGGAATGACCAAGGACTCTTGTCTGCTGGAGTTAGGTGTGAATGTTTCAACTGTCCACCTTCATAAGCATATAATGGCCTGACAGTGCCTGGAGCAAACTTTTGTTGAGAGGTGATTAGATGTCCTTGTTTGTTTCCTCTCTGTTGTTGGAAACAGACCTCACTACCTCTGAGGTTGCTTGCCATAGATGCAGGCAAAACGTCAGGAGAGAATGCCTCTAGACCATGGCCATATAGCCCGAAAAAACTTACAACAACCCAGTGATTCCGGCCATGAACGCCTTCAACAATACATAGAATGGGAAATATTCATTCATTCATTCATTTATTTACTATACCTGTATACTGCCTTTCTCAGCCTATCGGTGACTCAAGGCGGTTTACAACAAGGTAGTATACACAATAGCAAAATACAGATTAAGCATTAAAACAATATAAAACCACAATAGGAACAATAAAAACCAACATTATTATCATTAGCGTCTTCTAGTTCAAAACATTGTCCAAATTCCATTGTCAAGTGATTCCATTTCCTATGTCAGTTACTCTGCATTTGTAAACGCTTGCTCATATAACCATGTCTTACCTTGTCTCCGAAACATTAAGAGTGAGGGAGCCAATCTAATCTCCTTAGAGAGGGCATTTCATAGCCGAGGGGTCACCACTGAGAAGGCCCTGTCTCTTGTCCCCGCCAAGGCGGGATCGAGAGCAGGGCCTCCCTGGACGATCTTAAAGTCCTAGATGGTCCATAAGGTGAGATGCGTTCGGACAGGTAAATTGGTCCAGAACCATTTAGGTCTTTATAGGCTAAAGCCAGCACATTGAATTCTGCCCGGTTGCAGACTGGCAGCCAATGGAGCTGGCGCAGCAGAGGACTTGTATGCTCCCTGAGCGCCACTCCTGTAGCAATCTGGCTGCCGTCCATTGGACCATTTGAAGCTTCCAGACATATTCGGGACTACATTCAAGTCCCATTTTCTTTCTATGAATTTTATTTCCAGTTTGAGGTATGCAAGGAGGGAGTGCTGCTAAGAGCATGTGATGGCCTTGCTGGATGGCCAGTTCTCGGAGCTGTAGTAAAAAAGTAACTTTTCCAAAGTTGCTGCAAAGGCACTTATGGATCAGATGTCAGCAAATGATAGCTTTTGAAGGACAGTTTTCTGGCAGCCAGGACATCTCAGCTGGGTTTTCTTAAGCACATCTGGGGAATGAGCATTGCTGTTCATATCCCAGATTTTCATTCCATCTCCATTCACATATCTGCACGTTAAAAAGAAAGAAAAGAAACAGTGTTACAAAGAGAGAAATTGAAGCCATCTTCAGGCTCTTATTAAAGACAGCAGCTATTGAGAAGTTATCTATGAAGAAATAACCTAGTGGGCTCTTTGTGTGTGGTTTGCGTTTTCCTATTCAGTGATTTTATATGTATGTATTTATTTACTAGCCGTCCTCTGCCACGCGTTGCTGTAGCCCACAGGGGGGTTCTATGTGGGAGGTTTGGTCCAATTCTATCGTTGGTGGGGGTCAGAATGCTCTGTGATTGTAGGTGAACTATAAATCCCAGCAACTACAACTCCCAAATGTCAAGATTCTATTTTCCGCAAACTGCACCAGTGTTCACATTTGGGCATATTGAGTATTCTTGTAGAGTTTGATCCATCATTGTTTGAGTCCACAGTGATCTCTGGATGTAGGTGAACTACAACTCCAAAACCAAAGGACACTGCCCACCAAACTCTTCCAGTATTTTCTGTTGGCCATGGGAGAACTGTGTGCCAAGTTTGGTTTAATTCCATCGTTGATGGGGTTCAGAATGCTCTTTGACTGTAGGTGAACTATAAATCCCAGCAACTACAACTCCCAAATGACAAAATCAATTTTTTAAGTGAAGGACATACATTGGGTTGTTAGGTGTCTTGTGTCCAAATTTGGTGTCTATTCCCCCAGTGGTTTTTGAGTTCTGTGAATCCCACAAACGAACTTTGCATTTTTATTTATATAGATTTCACCTATTTAAACCCCGCCTTTCTCAACCCTGAAGGGGACTCAAGGCAGCTTACATATTGAGTCAGAATTTTATACTCCTGTGGTTCCCTGTCTCTGGAACTCACTACCAGGTGAGATTAGGCAAGTCCCCTCCTTAGCAGATTTCAAGAAAAACTTGAAAACCTGGCTTTTCCCCGAGTCCCCATTGGGGAGATGGTGGCGGGGTATACATAAAGATGATGATGATGATTATTATTATTATTTTACTGACACAAAAGCACAGTATGCCACAGCTAACAAGATCTATATGCTGGATTTCGTATCACAAAATCACAAGTCGAACACTTCCCAAGCGTCTAGGACTGTGTGATGTATTTTCGAAGGATGCGCGCAGATTCAAGTAAGGTGGCCCTTTGCAGTTGACAGATCATGATTTTGTCAATGTTTATTGTTTCCAAATGCTGGCTGAGATCTTTTGGCATGGCACCCAGTGTACCAATGACCACTGGGACCACCTACACTGGTTTATGCCAGAGCCTTTGCAGTTCGATTTTGAGGTCTTGATAGCGGCTGAGTTTTTCCTGTTGTTTTTCCTCAATGCGACTGTCACCTGGTATGGTGACATCAATAATCCAGACTTTTTTCTTTTCCACAATCGTGATGTCTGGTGTATTGTGTTCCAAAACTTTGTCAGTCTGGATTCAAAAGTCCCACAGTATTTTTGCCTGTTAATTTTCCATTACCTTTGCGGGTTTATGATCCCACCAATTCTTTACTGCTGGCAGGTGGTACTTGTGAC
The DNA here is from genome assembly GCF_025583915.1 of Anolis sagrei ordinatus. NCBI lineage: Eukaryota > Metazoa > Chordata > Lepidosauria > Squamata > Anolidae > Anolis > Anolis sagrei. The sequence goes on from NW_026847438.1 coordinate 127,050,834, forward strand.
ATAAGTTCCAGTGAATCATCTGGGCCACAGAGTTGTGTCTTTGTTTGTAGTCTGTCTGTGCAATTTTCTTGCAACACCTGAGGAGATGGTCCATGGTTTCATGTACAGTCTGCATTTTGGGTCACCTAGAATCATAGAATCAAAGAGTTGGAAGAGACCTCATGGGCCATCCAATCCAACCCCCTGCCAAGAAGCAAGAATATTGCATTCAAATCACCCCTGACAAATGGCCATCCAGCCTTTGTTTAAAAGCTTCCAAAGAAGGAGCCTCCACCACACTCCGGGGCAGAGAGTTCCACTGCTGAATGGCTCTCACAGTCAGGAAGTTCTTCCTCATGTTCAGATGGAATCTCCTCTCTTGTAGTTTGACGCCATTGTTCCGCATCCTAGTCTCCAAGGAAGCAGAAAACAAGCTTGCTCCCTCCTCCCTGTGGATTTTTCGATCCTGGCCTTAATTGCATTGGTTCTGATGGCTTACTCCTGGGCTGCAAGAATCAGGCCTTCTGTCCCCTTCTTCAGGGTTCCATTTGTGAGCCATAACCAGGTCTTCCCCTTGTCAACTTTTCCTTCAATCTTCTCAAGGAACTGCCCAAGCAATGCTTTGTTGTGCCAGCTGTCAGCTCTGGTTTGGAGTGCAGTTTTCTTGTACTGACTCTTTGTCTGCTGTGCTTTGAGAAGTTTCCGATTATTGACTTCAATTAAAGCAGGTTCTTGGCTTTTCTTGACATATTCTGCCAGGGCGTGTTTTTCTTCTTCAACTGCTTGTTTGACTGGTAAAAGTCCTCTGCCATCAGACTTTCTAGGCAGATAGAGCCGATCAACATCACTGCGAGGATGTAATGAATTATGAATAGTCATGAGTTTTCTTGTTTTTCTGTCCAAATTGGCCAGTTCTGCCTGTGTCCAGTTTATGATGCCAGCAGTATATCTTATGGCCCTGGTGTTTATGGCCTTGATGGTGTTGCCTCCATTGAGCTTGCTTTTGAGAATTTTTCTGACCCTTTGAATGTATTCTTTGCTGACCACAGTTTTCACATGTTCATGTTTGATGTTGTCCAGCTGTAGTATGCCCAGATACTTATAGGCTTCTGGCTGGTAATAATAATAATAATAATAATAATAATAATAATAATAATAATAATAATCCTTTATTTATACCCCGCTAACATCTCCTGAAGGACTTGGTGCGACTTACAAGAGGCCGAGGCCCAACACATCAGTAAAACAACAGCATAACAAATACAACAATAAATAAAACTCATAAAACAAGCAATAAACATTAAAACAATAGCAATAAACATTATTTATTTATTTATTTATTTACTCCTTTTGTATACCGCAAATATCAGCCAACGGCGACTCTAAGCGGTTTACAGTAAAATGTGCAACATTGAACAATATATGTGACAAACAACTACAAACAATACACATAACGTCATCACGCCTCGAATAGAATCAGATCCAAATCTCACAGTCGTTTTACCATTCCTTGTTCAGTATGCCGTCTTTCTGAGTCAGATGTTATTGCATGCTTATCCGAACGCCTGTTCGAAGAGCCACGTCTTAACCCGCCTCCTAAACGCCAATAGCGAGGGGGCCTGCCTGATCTCCACTGGTAGGGCATTCCATAGCCGAGGGGCCACCACCGAGAAGGCCCTGTCCCTCGTCCCCGCCAGCCGCACTTGTGATGCTGGCGGGACCGAGAGCAGGGCCTCCCCGGACGATCTTAGCATCCTTGCCGGTTCGTAGGCGGAGATGCGTTCGGAGAGGTAAGTGGGGCCGGAACCGTGTAGGGCTTTATAGGCTAAAGCCAGCACCTTGAATTGTGCTCGGTAGCAAATTGGCAGCCAGTGGAGCTGGCTCAACAGTGGAGTGGTGTGCTCCCTGAGTGCCGCTCCCGTTAACAACCTGGCTGCCGAGCGCTGGACCATCTGAAGCTTCCGGGCAGTCTTCAAGGGCAACCCCACGTAGAGCGCGTTGCAGTAATCTATGCGGGATGTGACAAGAGCATGGACTACCGTGGCCAAGTCCGACTTCCCAAGATACGGGCGCAGCTGGCGCACGAGCCGAAGCTGTGCAAATGCTCCTCTGGAGACCGCTGAAACTTGGGGTTCCAAGCTTAGCGAAGAATCCAGAGTCACACCCAAGCTGCGAACCTGTGTCTTCAGGGGGAGTGCGACCCCGTCCAACACAGGCTGTAACCCTATACCCTGTTCGGCCTTCCGACTGACCAGGAGTACCTCTGTCTTGTCTGGATTGAGTTTCAATTTGTTCACCCTCATCCAGTCCGACACAGCGGCCAAGCACCGGTTCAGGACCTGGACAGCCTCCTTGGTAGTAGGTGGAAAGGAGTGACAGAGTTGGACGTCATCTGCGTACAGATAACACCGCACCCCGAAACTCCGGATGATCTCTCCCAACGGCTTCATGTAGATGTTGAACAACATGGGGGACAGTATTGAACCCTGCGGGACCCCACACGTCAATGGTTGTGAGGGCGAGCAGGTGTCCCCCAGTAACACCTTCTGGGTGCGGTCCTCTAGGAAGGACCTGAGCCACTGTAGAACAGTGCCCCCCAGGCCCATTCCCACAAGGCGCCCCAGAAGGATACCGTGGTCGACGGTATCGAAGGCCGCTGAGAGATCCAGCAGAACCAACAGAGACACACTCCCCCTGTCGAGCTCACGCCGGAGATCATCGACCAAGGCGACCAAGGCTGTCTCGGTACCATGCCCCGGCCTAAAGCCAGACTGCGCCGGATCCAGATAATCAGTGTCTACCAAGAATGCCTGGAGTTGTGAGGCCACCACACGTTCCAGGACTTTGCCCAAAAAGGGGAGATTGGAAACAGGCCGATAGTTGACGAATTGAGTGGGGTCCAGTGATGGTTTTTTCAACAGCGGTTTTATAACAGCTTGTTTTAAGCTGGCTGGAATTATGCCTTCCCGAAGGGAAGACAATTAGACAATAACACCACGATGCATTTAAAACTAAGGCCGGGCCAAATGTAATGATTAAAAATTTTAAAAATGCTGGACATGACAGATGAAATAGATAGGTTTTTGGAGATAGGAGTGATGTGCAGACAATCTTAAATCTCTAGTAAAGTGCATTTGGGACATGATGCTTGGAGTTTCCTATTCTGGGAAGGCACACTGGAACAACCACATCTTCAAGCTATTCCTAAAGACTGCCAATATTGGGGCTTGTCTGATGTCCTAGGGGAGAGAGTTCCAGAGTCGGAGGGGCCACCACGGAGAAGGCCCTGTCCCTTGTCCCCACCAATCGCACTTGCGACGCAGGTGGGATCATGAGCAGGGCCTCTCCAGATGATCAGAGAGATCGTGTGGGTTCATATACGGAGATGCAGTCACGTAGGTAGGTGGGTCCCAAACCGTTTAGGGCTTTGTAGGTAAGCACCTGCACCTTGAATTGGGACCGGAAAATGAACGGCAGCCAATGGAGCTCCTTAAACAGGAGGGTTGACCTCTCCCTGGTGACACTTTATTGCTTGGCCACTGGGCATATTTATGCCCTTACTTTCAATGATTTTTCTCTTCTTCAGTGCCACTGTTGAACATTTGTCCAAACCAAACTCCATGTTGATATCCATGCTAAAGATTCGAACACTGTTGTTGTTGTTGTTGTTGTTGTTGTTGTTATTATTATTATTATTATTATTATTATTATTATTGTTATTATATCTATAGATATAAAAATGCTCTGTGCATAATGAGTACCTTAAGAACAAAAGAACCAATGAACGAAATCACATCAAATTTGGCAACAAAACGTCTCACAACACAAGGAGTGACCATTATGATTTTGTCATTTGGGAGTTGTAGTTTCTGGGATTTATACAATCAAAGAGCATTCCAAACTCCATCAACGATGGAATTGAACCAGACTTGGCGCACAGAACTCCCATGACCAACAGAACATCCTGGAAGTGTTTGGTGGACATTGACCTTGAGTTTGGGAGTTGTAGTTCACCTACATTCAGAGAGCACTGTGGACTCAAACAATGATGGATCTGGACCAAACTTGGCACAAGTACTCAATATGCCCAAATATGAACACAGAGGGCATTTGGGTGAAATAGACCTTGACATTTGGGATTCACAGTTCACCTACAATCAAAGAGCATTCTGAACCCCACAAACGACAGGATTGGGGCAAACTTCCCACACAGAACCCCCATGACCAACAGAAAATACTTATGGCCATCCAGTCCAACTCCCTTCATCAGGACAAGAAAATGTAATCAAAGTCCTCCTGACAAAGCCATCCAGCCATAGATATAGATAGATAGATATGATTCACACACAGAGAGATATAGTATCATAGATTTGAAAGCAGTGTTTCTCAACCTGGGGGTCAGGACCCCTTTGGGGGTCGCGAGGGGCTGTCAGAGGGGTCACCAGAGACCATCAGAAAATACAGTATTTTCTGTTGATCATGGGGGTTCTATCATTGGTGGGGTTCAGAATGCACTTTGATTGTAGATGAACTATAAATCCCAGCAGCTAGAACTCCCAAATGTCAAAGACTATTTTCCCCAAACTCCACCAGTGTTCACAATTGGGTATATTGAGTATTGGTGCCAAGTTTGGTCCTGATCCGTCACTGTTTGAGTCCACAGTGCTCTGTGGATGTAGGTGAACTACAACTCCCAAACTTAAGGTCAATGCCCACCAAACCCCTTCAGTATTTTCTGTTGGTCATGGAAGTTCTGTGTGCCAAGTATGGTTCAATTCCATCATTGGTGGAGTTCATAATATTCTTTGATTGTAGGTGAACTATAATTCCCAGCAGCTACAACTCCCAAATGAAAAAATCAACCCACCCCCCAAACCCCACCAGTATTCCAATTTGGGCGTATCTGGTATTTGTACCAAATTTGGTCCGGTGAATGAAAATACATCCTGGATATCTGATATTTACATTACGATTAATAACAGTAGCAAACTTACAGTTATGAAGCAACAACGAAAATAATGTTATGGCCGGGGGTTGCCACGACATGAGGAACTGTATTAAGGGGTCGCAGCATTAGGAAGGTTGAGAACCACTGTTTGAAAGGGACCCTAAAAGAAGGACAATGACATGTTGCATGTTCCAGGGTGGGCAAACCAGACACTCTCCACGTCAACACTGACAAAGAAACAGCAATAAATTCTGTTTACCCACAAGGAGCCCCCAGTGGTGCAGTGGGTTAAAGCGCTGAGCTGCTGAGCTTGTTGATCGAAAGGTCGCAGGTTCGATTCCGGGGAGCGGCGTGAGCTTTCGCTGTCAGCCCTAGCTTCTGCCAACCTAGCAGTTCGAAAACATGCAAATGTGAGTAGATCAATAGGTCCCGCTCTGGCGGGAAGGTAACGGCGCTCCATGCAGTCATGCCGGCCACATGACCTTGGAGGTGTCTACGGACAACGCTGGCTCTTCGGCTTAGAAATGGAGATGAGCACCACACCCCAGAGTCAGACATGACTGGACTTAATGTCAGGGGACTACCTTTACCTTTACCTTACCCACAAGCATAAAATTTTTTACATATATTAGAAACCAACACTTTCTCATTACTTTATTTTCCAGATCAACATACTGGGCCACAGCAATGCGTGGCAGGGGACAGCTAGTTATTATTATTATTATTATTATTATTATTATTATTGATGATCCTTCGCTTTCCTTTCTTTCTTATCCTCTTTTGGGAAAATTACTCTGGTTGTTAAACAGAAAATCATTCTCCCTCCTCCCTTCTCTGCTGTGTGTGTGTGTAGAAAGGGGGAGATGCATAGAAGGGCACACAAGCTTAGTCAAAGCCATTGTTAGCATTCACTCCTGTTTCAGAATAATGGTATTAATTCTCTTGTGAAAGGTACATGTGTGGGAGAAAGAGAGGGAGATGGATGCTTCTTTCCCCACTCCTTTCAGGAATAAATTGAGAGTCTTTTCTCATTTTAAGCAGGAAGATGGAGCCGGCTGCATGGAAGTTGAAACACTTTGCTCTCTAACTAGAGCAGAGTGGGCTGCAACCTGTTTCTCCACCTCTTCTCATCCTCGCTCTCACCCAATTGCAATTTTCTCCCTTTCCTGATGGGCAGATGGAAGGGCTTGGATCACAGCCCCTTTCCTGTCTGATTTTGACAACCACCCCGAGTGCCTCTAGATTGGATCCTTGGTGGGGGTCCAAGGAAGGAAGTGGAGAAGGGGAGAAGCCCTGTTTTATTATTATTATTTTGGTGATAGTCCTTAAACAAAGCCAGGAGGAGGAGGAAAAGGAGGAGCAGGAGAACGCCTCTGATTAAAAGCCCAGCCTCGGTGCAGAGATCTCCATGGGAAAAAAAGGGGGCTGAATCTGAGCTTGCTTCTTCCAGCTTGCACACACACATTCTCTCTCATACATACATCCACACGCACACCTACCTACCTCCTTTTAGGAGAATTCTGGCCATTCTCTGAAGCATTCGGCATGGCTTTTGTTTGCTGAGTTGGCTCAGTTGTAGGTGGGATTTTCTTCCCCTTTTTCTTTCAAAAATGCCTTGTGCTTTGTATTGAAAGGATTGTATGCCTGGCTACTAAGTGCTGTTTCCAGAGGAATGGAGGAGTCTATGAACGTGTGGCTTTGAAAGCATCAACAAGAAAGAGGCTAGCGGGGGTGCTTTTGTGGGAAGACCACCACCCTGCTCCTCCCCGCTCACCTTCATTGCTGTTGGACTGCTTCTTTTTGAGCAGGAGGGGAGCCTTGATCAGATCACTTCTCTCTTTTCCTTCTAGAATGGCTCGTTTTGGAGAAGCGATGGCTGGCAGGGTGGGATCCGGCGATGGAGCCACCGAACAGAACAGGAACCGCCAGGGAACCCCTGCACCCCCAGGAGGAACCCCGGTAGCGTACAAGCAAACCAAAGCCCAGCGGGCCAGGACGATGGCACTGTACAACCCCATACCTGTCCGACAGAACTGCTTCACAGTCAACAGATCTCTCTTCATCTTTGGGGAAGATAATATTGTCAGGAAATACGCCAAGAAGCTCATCGACTGGCCATATCCTTTCTTGTTCCCTCTTCTCCTGCCCCTTCCCAAGCTGAGTTTTACATATCATGCATGGTACCTGCTAAACCAGCAACGTGGGTAAAGGTAAGCTCTCCTGGCTCCCATTCCATTCTGTATCCGGCCACATGGAAATGTATGTCAGATCTACCCTCACTTTTTAATTTTCACCACTTCTTTAAGGTTAGTTGTCTTTCTAGTTTTTCTGATGTTGCAACCTGTCTGTCTTCTCACCTTGCTACAGGTGAGGTCTGTGATTTGTGTTGCACGAGTTGGCTCTTTAGAGAAAGCCACAGCCCAAATTATTGGCTGCAGAGATCTGGAATAGGATACAATGGATCTAGCCGAGTCTAGAGAATACAAGTTCTCCAGAATCTCCTAATGCGTGAGGAAAGGGGGACTTGAGTTCATATTTAATCAGTAACTTACTATATAGAGTGTCATCAAGTTTTGTTGGGTTTGGTTTTGTCATATGGCCTAAGGGCTAATCAATAAAATTTACTACATTACCTCTTTTCAGAGCCCAATTCTTATGTAGCATTCTCAAGAGACTCCTCCACTCAGTTGTAAAGGTTCCCTGGGGCTGATTCTGTGTAGTCAATATACCTAATATTTTATTTATTTATTTATTTATTTATTTATTTATTTATTTACAACATTTATATGCCGCCCTTCTCACCCCGAAGGGGACTCAGAGCGGCTAACAAGATATATATCGTCGAAGGCTTTCATGGCCGGAATCACTAGGTTGTTGTAGGTTTTTTCGGGCTATATGGCCATGTTCTATAGCAGTGTTTCTCAACCGGGGGTCAGGACCCCTGGGGGGGTCGTGAGAGGGTGTCTGAGGGGTCGCCAAAGACCATCAGATAACACACTATTTTCTCTTGGTCATCTGCATTACGTGTGGAAGTTAGGTCCAATTCTATTGTTGGTGGGGTTCAGAATGCTCTTTGATTGTAGGTGAACTATAAATCCCAGCAACTACAACTCCCAAATACCAAGGTCTATTTCCCCCCAAACTCCACTAGTGTTCACATTTGGGCATATTGAGTATTTATGCCAAATTTGGTCCTGATCCATCATTGTTTGAGTCCACAGATGTAGATGAACTACAACTCCCAAACTCAAGATCCATGCCCACCAAACCCTGCTAGTGTTTTCTGATAGTCATGGGAGTCCTGTGTGCCAAGATTGGTTCAGTTCCATCACTGCTGGAGATCAGAATGCTCTTTGATTGTAGATGAACTATAAATCCCAGCAAGTACAACTCTCAAATGATAAAACTAGTCCCTCCCCCCAACCCCACTAGTATTCAAATTTGGGCATATTGGGTATTTATGCCAAATTTTGTCCAGTGAATGAAAATACATCCTGCATATCAGATATTTATATTATGATTCATAACAGTAGCAAAATTACATTTATGAAGTAACAATGAAAATAATTTTATGGTTGGGGGTCACAACAACATGAGGAACTGTATTAAGGGGTCGCGGAAATAGGAAGGTTGAGAACCACTGTTCTAGAGGGATTCTCTCCTGACGTTTCGCCTGCATCTATGGCAAGCATCTTCAGAGGTAGTGAGGTCTGTTGGAACTAGGAAAATGGATTTATATATCTGTGGAATGACCAGGGTGGGGCAAAGAACTCTTGTCTGTTGGAGCTAGGTGTGAATGTTTCAACTGACCACCTCGATTAGCATTTGATGGCCTGGCAGTTGTTTGGTGTGGCTTGTCTCCTGACATTTCGCCTGCATCTAGGGCAAGCATCCACACTACCTCACTACCTCTGAGGATGCTTGCCCTAGATGCAGGCGAGACGTCAGGAGAGAATGCCTCTAGAACATGGCCATATGGCCCAAAAAAACCTACAACGACCCTATATACACACACACACACACACACACACACACACACACACACACACATATATATATACACACATACCATATATTATATTATTAGCATATTACAATATCAGTATTATATATTACTATATTGTACTATATCATTATATTGTAATATTATTATTAATATGACATGTAATATAAAATATATTATAATATCGTATTATTATTAATATAACTATTATATGTATATACAATATATTAATGTAATCCACATTGAAATCCACAAGCATGTGGACAATTTCAACAGAAAGGAAGAAACCATGAAAATGAACAAAATCTGGCTACCAGTATTAAAAAAACTCAAAAATTACAACAGCAAAACAACAGAGAGTAAACAATCAGGCACATCAAATCACTCTCAACAAAAGATTCCCCCCAGGTACTTCCAAGCCATTAAATGCTAATCAAGGAGATCAGTTGAAACATTCACACCTAGCTCCAGCAGACAAGAGTCCTTTGTCCCACCCTGGTCATTCCACAGATATATAAACCCATTTTCCTACTTCCAACAGACCTCACTACCTCTGAGGATGCTTGCCATAGATGCAGGCGAAAGGTCAGGAGAAAATGCCTCTAGAACATGGCCATATAGCCCGGAAAAACCTACAACAACCCTACAATATTTTATATTATATTATTAGCATCGCACAGGAGACAAGGTGGAACTGTCCCCTGCCCCCCGCACCCCATCTTTACTCTGGCCCAGAGCAGCAGTTGGTGCTGGGTGGAGGGGTCCCCAACTAGTGATATATGCAGGAGACAAGATGGAACTGTCCCCTGCCCCCCTTTCTTCACTCTGCCCCCCTCCATTCTTCACTCTTTTGACTTTTTTCAACCTTTTGCAAGAAATCCATCCCCAATAGGCATTGCATTCTTTTGATTTGAATAAGTTTGGTATGTTGTAAGTGTAGGCAAGCTTTTATATTGCACAGAACTCTTCAGCAAGCTGGAGGAACCTTCATTTATAGCAGTGGAAGTTGATTTAGGTGAAATAATTACCTTATTATTGACTGAAAGAAATGTGTGAGTAGAACAAATTGCGGACCCTCTTTTACTTTGTAGACAGCAGACAATCCCTTCCCATTCTTTTCCTAAATGGGAAAAACCCCTTGAAAGACAGCATATTAATATACCTCTGATTGTAATGTGCCATGGATTTTTTTTCTATAATACCTTCCTCATTACCCTAGCTCTTATATAGTACAGTAGTTTTCTTGCAGAAATAAACATGTGGACATTTCTGCGGGTTTTTTTTTTTTTTGGTCATGTCAGGAGTGACTTGAGAAACTGCAAGTCGCTTCTGGTGCAAGAGAATTGGCCGTCTGCAAGGACATTGTCCAGGGGACGCCTGGATGTTTTGATGTTTTATCATCCTTGTGGGAGGCTTCTCTCATGTCCCCGCATGAGGAGCTGGAGCTGATAGAGGGAGCTCATCCGCACTCTCTCTGGATTTGAACCTGCGACCTGTCGGTCTTCAGTCCTGCCAGCACAGGGGTTTAACCCACTGTGCCACCGGGGGCTCCTGACATTTCTGCTGTTAAGATAAAGCATCCCACCTCAAACCTTTTGAGATATGTTGAGTAATATGTCCATCATGACAACAACAACATCTTGCATAAAGGTGTGTGTGTGTGTGTGGTCCAGTATATATAAGAGAGAGGGCCTTCTCAGTGGTGGCCCCCCGTCTCTGGAATGCCCTTCCAAGGGAAATAAGACAGGCCCCATCCCTCCCCTCCTTTCGTAAGAGCTTGAAGACCTGGTGGTTTCAACAAGCCTTTGAAAATGACCAGTTCTAACTCAGCCATACACATTGTCGAATACGGCCTTATTCTTCCTACTAGTTACCCAGATTCTTTCCTCTAATCGGCCCCAGAATGAACAGCCACAGATCCGTACCTAATATTATCATTGCCTGCCATAGCATTGCACTTAATTCTCGGGCCCTCGAAAAATGTTTGGGCTTGCACCTATCTTGGCCCGGCCTTTTACATTTTTAATTGCCTTGAACAGGCAGGATTACTTTTAATATATGTGTGTTATGGTGACAATTTTTATGCTTATATTTTGTTTGTTAATCTTATTGTTATGTTATTTTTACTCTATGTTTTGTGATGTTACTTGGGAACCGCTCTGAGTCCCCTCGGGGAGATGGAGCGGTATATAAATAAAGTTGTTATTATTATTATTATTATTATTATTATTATTATTATTATTATTATTATTATCACTAGCTGTCCCCTGCCACGCATTGCTGTGGCCCAGTCTAGTGATCTGGAAAATAAAGTAATGGTTTCTAATATATGTAATTCCTTTATGCTTGTGGCTAAACAGTATTCCTTGTTGTTTCTATGTCAGTGTTGATGTGGAGATTGTCTGGTTTGCCTACTCAGGAACATGCGACATATAATTGTCGTGCTTTAGGGGTCCCTTCCAAATCTATGATACTATCTCTCTCTGTGTGAATCATATCTATCTATCTATCTATCTATCTATCTATCTATCTATCTATCTATCTATCTATATCTATGGCTGGATGGCTCTTTCTCAGGAGGGCTTTGATTATGTTTTCTTGCCCTGGTGAAGGGAGTTGGACTGGTCATGGGGGTCCTGTGTGAGAAGTTTGCCCCAATTCTGTCATTGGTGGGGTTCAACATGCTCTTTGATTGTAGGTGAAGTATAAATCCCAGAGACTACAACTCCCAAATGTCAGGGTCTATTTCCCACAAACTCCACCAGAATTCACATTTGGGCAAATTGAGGATTCGTGCCAAGTTTGGTCCAGATCTATCATTGTTTGAGTTCACAGTGCTCTCTAGATGTAGGTGAACTAAAACTCCCAAACACAAGATCAATGCCCACCAAACCCTTCTAGTATTTTCTGTTGGTCATGGGAGTCCTGTGTCCCAAGATTGGTTCCATTCCATCATTGGTGGAGTTCAGAATGCTGTTTGATTGTAGGTGAACTGTAAATCCCAAGAACTACAACTCCCAAATTACAAAATCACGTTTTTTTGCCCTGGTGAAGGGAGTTGGACTGGATGGCCTTAAGTATGGTGGTTCTGTGTGGGAAGTTTGCCCCAATTCTGTCATTGGTGGGGTTCAGCATGCTCTTTGATTGTAGGTGAACTATAAATCCCAGTAACTACAACTCCCAAATGTCAGGGTCTATTTCCCCCAAACTCCATCTGTGGTTCATATTTGGGCATATGTTTGAGGACACAAACAATCTATCATTGTTTGTGTCCTCAGTGCTCTCTGGATATAGGTGAACTACAACTCCCAAACTCAAGGTCAGTGCCCAGCACACCCTTCTAGTATTTTCTGTTGGTCATAGGAGTCCTGTGTCCCAAGACTGGTTCAATTCCATCACTGGTGGAGTTCAAAATGCTCTTTGATTTAGGGGAACTATAAATCCCAGCAACTACAATTCCCAAATGAGAAACTCAATTTTTTTTTTTGAGAGAAGGACATACATTGGGTTGTTAGGTATGTTGTGTCCAAATTTGGTGTCAATTTCCCTAGTAGATTTTGAGTTTTGTTAATCCCACAAACGAACATTACATTTTAATTTATATAGATTATTATTGGGAGGGTATTGGATTGAGTCTTTTCATTGCCACCTCAGTCACTGTTGTGTTGTTGCCCTGTTGAAAGAGGCCAGATACTGTCCTCCCAAGAGTTGGGAACTGGGGCTCATGACAGTTGAGCCACATTAAGACAAGTGGTTTTTGAGTTCTGTTAATCCCACAAACGAACATTACATTTTTATTTATATAGATTATTATTGGGAGGGCATTGGTTTGAGGGGAGTCTTTTCATTGCCACCTCAGTCACTGTTGTGTTGTTGCCCTGTTGAAAGAGGCCAGATACTGTCCTCCCAAGAGTTGGGAACTGGGGCTCATGACAGTTGAGCCACATTAAGACAAGTGGTTTTTGAGTTCTGTTAATCCCACAAACGAACATTACATTTTTATTTATATAGATAATTATTGGGAGGGCATTGGATTGAGGGGAGTCTTTTCATTGCCACCTCAGGCCCTGTTGTGTTGTTGCCCTGTTGAAAGAGGCCAGATACTGTCCTCCCAAGAGTTGGGAACTGAGGCTCATGACAGTTGAACCACATTAAGACAAGTGGTTTTTGAGTTCTGTTAATCCCACAAACGAACATTACATTTTTATTTATATAGATAATTATTGGGAGGGCATTGGATTGAGGGGAGTCTTTTCATTGCCACCTCAGGCCCTGTTGTGTTGTTGCCCTGTTGAAAGAGGCCAGATACTGTCCTCCCAAGAGTTGGGAACTGAGGCTCATTACAGTTGAACCACATTACGACATGGGCGATTTAAATCTGACTGTAGCTGGATGCATTAGCTGTTTTGTTGCCATGAACGAATCAAAACTCAACCCCCCTCCTCTCTTTGGGAGGGATCTAAGGCACAAGACACTAAAGCATGAAGTTATTGCTTTAACTACCTCAAGCCCACCCACGCCCACCATTTCTTCCTGCCAGGCTTTTGTATGGCTGATTTCTAGCTCAAGCAGTTCAGACAAATGGCTCTTTTCACCACACTTGGCACACCTGGGCTGCCTGTTGAGGGGGTTGGTCCCCATTGTGGAGGAGATTGTGCCCTTTTGTCTGAACCGAGCCACGGCTAAGCAATACTGATAGTGTAATCAGCCCCAGGGAAAGGACCCTCTGCCCCCAGCCCAGCAGGCCAAAGAACACGCTTCATTCAGCACCATGGACAGGTCAGGGTGTTTCTGTTGAATGCTCACTCTAGGCTCCCGGTTCCTTCATGCTTGCCGAATTCGCCTTAGCATGCTATGACCTGCCTTTTTGTACATGCTGTGATGGTGGTGAAAGAATACTACAAAGCAAGGTCTTTCCCACTATTTCAGAGTGTGTTTATCTATAGGGTGGCGATTCTAATTGGAATCGTTCTCATGCAAATCATTATGTGATTAATTTTCATCCTGGCTTCAAAAGTCGCTCGATTCCAAACTGAACCCATTTGCTGTGAAGGGAAATGTGTGATGTGAAAGATCCTGCCTCTTTCTCTGAGCTGCCCCACCCAGACCAAGGCATCTGGTTTGAGATGGTGGCTGAAAAAGTTCTCTGTTCTTTTAGCTAAGGGTATGCATAGAAGGAAGGCCTGTATATAATAATAATAATAATCATCATCATCATCATCATTATAATCATCATCTATATAAATAAAAATGTAATATAAATAAAATAAGACTGTAACTCCCAAATGACAAACTCAATTTTTTTGAGTGAAGGACATACATTGAGTTGTTACGTGTCTTGTGTCCAAATTTGGTGTCAATTCGTCCAACAGTTTGTGGGATTCACAGAACTCAAAAACCGTTGCACGAATTGACACCAAATTTGGACACAAGACACCTAACAACCCAATGTATGTCCTTCAAAAAAAATATGATTTTGTCATTTGGGAATTGTCGTTGCTGAGATTTATAGTTTACCTACAATCAAAGATGTGTGATGCAATTCAACAGCCAGCAGAGTGTCTACTGTGGACTCATCTTGTTGTGTTTCAAATAATAATAATAATAATAATAATAATAATAATAATCTTTATTTATACCCCGCCACCATCTCCCCAATGGGAACTCGGGGCGTCTAACATGAGGCCGAGCCCAAGAATAATACAATATAAAACAATTAAAAAAATATTAAACACAACAAAATACACAATGCAACAAAATGAAATAAACCATACAAAATAACATAATAAAACCAATATATACGGAATTGACAGGGAGACATTTGGCAGGAAGAACTGCAATTTTTGAATTGCTTGTTTCCCCTCTTTTGTATGTTCTAGATTGCAGTCCACTGCACTTAACTCAAAGAGAATGGCTATGACATGGTCCTAGCCTTTTGTCTGCCTACTCCACCCTTGGTTATGGTGAAGAAATCCAGAAACTGCTTATTGTGCAAAACCTTTCAGCAGCAGCATTTCTCAGTCACTTTTTTATGACTGTAAAACGTAATATTCAAAATGCCTTACTCAGCAGTATCAAATAACAGGGCCATATGGAATCAGGTCCAGAGACAGTGACATTGTTTCTTCATATCAATAAGCAGGGCACCACAATGCAGCCACCGTAAGGACAGTACCAATAGCTTAAGCAGGAAAATTAAAGCCAAGTCAATAGATGCCTCTTATAGCAACATATAGGTCTCTCATTGGAGGATCCTTCCTTCTTTATATTTTCAAAACAATGCTTGTAGTGCACTTATTCCTCTGTCTTTGCACACCAAGGGAAGGTAGGCGAAGTGCAATGGATGCTGCCATAATGGATCAAGAATTGCAGCCTTGTCTGTCCCTAAATTGCCCTCTGCACTAGATGTCTAGAGAAGGGGTTCTCAAACTTTTTCAGCTTTGGGACCCTGTTTGAAGCAAAACTTTTGTTGTGGAGCCTCAATAAATGTCTATATATTATATTCCATTATATTATATTATGAATAATAATAATAATATTTGGGAAGTGTCCAACACGTGATCTGATACAACAGCCAGCATAGTGACCTTGTTTGCTGTGTACTAGAATCACAGAATCATAGAATCAAAGAGTTGGAAGAGACCTCATGGGCCATCCAGTCCAACCCCCTGCCAAGAAGCAGGAATATTGCATTCAAATCACCCCTGACAGATGGCCATCCAGCCTCTGTTTAAAAGCTTCCAAAGAAGGAGCCTCCACCACATCCTTAGGTGACTATGGGGAATACCATTGCTTTAACTATGCGGATCTTGGTTGCCAGTGTGGTGTCTCTACTCTTCACTATTTTATCGAGATTGGACATTGCTCTCCTCCCAAGAAGTAATGTGACTTATTAGGTGACAGCTAGATTAAGGCAGGTATGGACTTTTCAAGCAGCTTTCCTAGTTACCAAAGTCTGTTGGAAGAATTTATGTTGATTCAGATGTCTCAAAATTGTGTGGTTCATGTACATTCGGAAGCAAGTGTGTTTAATGATGCAAGAGAGTTATATATCCAGCATATGGCTTGATGTTTAATGAATACATTATAGTACATATCAACACTTTGGTACATGCAACAACTTCTCTTAATCATGGCCTATGGGTCACTCGTATAGAAGAAAAGAAAATCAACCCTTCCTCACAAATTATTTTTCCAATGAAAAAAAGGTTGTTGCTTCAGATACATTTAAGTGTATTTCCGAAGTAATATACTGTTTTGCAGAGCTTGTTTGATTTTTTTTCCTTTTTGCTACACCTCTTAGAAATCTACTGTCACAATGTGTGGCCATACTGACTACAGGGTTCTGGGAATGGTAGTCCAAAACAAGAAAGAAATTCCAAGTACCTTTATTGAATATAATAATAATAATAATAATAATAATAATAATAATAATAACCTGCCTAACTGCGTGACCGCATCTCCATATATGAACCCACACGATCCCTTCGATCATCTGGAGAGGCCCTGCTCTCGATCCCACCAGCATCGCAGGTGCGATTGGCGGGGACGAGAGAGAGGGCCTTTTCGGTGGTGGCCTCTCGACTCTGGAACGCACTCCCTAAAGACATCAGACAGGCCCCAACTTTGGCAGTCTTCAGGAGGAGCTTGAAGACGTGGCTGTTCTAGTGTGCCTTCCCGGAATAATGATCTCATAGCACTTTGTCCTCCAAAGCACTTAATAATAATGATGATGATATAATGATAATAATGATAATAATAATAATAATAATAATAATAATAATAATAATAATAATAATAATCTTTATTTATATCCCACCACCATCTCCCCAAGGGGACTCAGGACGGCTTACATGAAGCCAAGCCCGACAATACATACATCAGTAAAACAACATTATTATTATTATATCACCCACTGGGTTTCCATGGCGGAGCAGGGATTTAGTCCCCAGTCTCCCAGTGTCCTAGTCCAACACTCAAACCACGAAACCACAGAGAACCAGGTTCTCTGAACCTCTTCTCCTAAGCCTTTTAGTGAAACCTCTTTTGCTTTGAGCAAAACCTGCTTTGCTTTCCAAAAGTCTGAATTTTACAAACTGCTGCTCTATGTGTTCTGGCTCGATGAAGTGTCTTGGTAGACATATGTGCAGAATGGTTTCCTGCCCCCATCCATGCAGCTCTTTTCGGGTGTGCATCATTTATTCGCTTAAGGTGTTTCATTGCCATGAATTTGCCAAGGTATTAGTCATCTTCAGTTTGTACTTTATGGCAGTGATTTGTTACTTTTCCTTGTTATTAATAGCAATTTGTTTTCTTTACCATATAGAAAAATAGAAGACAATTGTTTCAATACTTAACATTTCTACTGCAAGAATATACCAATTATAAGTACTGGCTGAAGGCAAGAACCTCAGATGATGTCTCCTACTAATCTGCAGGGCCTTTCACAGCAAACACCTACTTCAGCCTGTCTATTAGCAGAGTCCAACTGCCAGCATCCAAACTTACATAGAATCATAGAATCAAAGAGTTGGAAGAGACCTCATGGGCCATCCAGTCCAACCCCCTGCCAAAAAGCAGGAATATTGCATTCAAATCACCCCCGACAGATGGCCATCCAGCCTCTGTTTAAAAGCTTCCAAAGAAGGAGCCTCCACCACACTCCGGGGCAGAGAGTTCCACTGCTGAACGGCTCTCACAGTCAGGAAGTTCTTCCTCATGTTCAGATGGAATCTCCTTTCTTGTAGTTTGAAGCCATTGTTTCGTGTCCTAGTCTCCAGGGAAGCAGAAAACAAGCTTGCTCCCTCCTCCCTGGGGCTTCCTCTCACATATTTATACATGGCTATCATATCTCCTCTCAGCCTTCTCTTCTTCAGGCTAAACATGCCCAGCTCCTTAAGCCGCTCCTCATAGGGCTTGTTCTCCAGACCCTTGATCATTTTAGTTGCCCCCCTCTGGACACATTCCAGCTTGTCAATATCTCTCTTGAATTGTGGTGCCCAGAATTGGACACAATATTCCAGGTGTGGTCTAACCAAAGCAGAATAGAGGGGTAGCATTACTCCCTAGATCTAGACACTATGCTCCTATTGATGCAGGCCAAAATCCCATTGGCTTTTTTTTGCCGCCACATCACATTGTTGGCTCATGTTTAACTTGTTGTCCATGAAGACTCCAGGATCTTTTTCACACGTACTGCTCTCGAGCCAGGCATCGTCCCCCATTCTGTATCTTTGCATTTCGTTTTTCCTGCCAAAGTGGAGTATCTTGCATTTGTCACTGTTGAACTTCATTTTGTTAGTCTTGGCCCATCCCTCCAATCTGTCAAGATCGTTTTGAATTCAGCTCCTGTCCACACCGTATAGTACATTCACGGATTCAGGTTTTCATCCAAATTTTCACAGTTGCAATATGTACAAGTGTACGAACAGGATATGCAGATCCTCTTTCTGTCTTTTACTTGCAAACAACCAGAGTCATCAGATATTCACATACAACATGGGCAGATACTCACACTGAGTCACACAGGAGAGAGAAAGATGGATTCTTTCATCCTCCTTATATAGCCACCTGCTGATAGGTCATCAGTAAGGGACTCTGGCTGATGCAACCCCTCTGCAATAACCTTCACATGGTTATGGCTCGGCCATTACCATGCTGTTCTGGGCCTGTAACAGCTGTACTTTTCTATAGGACGTATACTTTAAGCCCAGTGGGAAGCCAGGGGTGCCTCAAAGAGAGGTTCTCAGGGATCTTTCTGAAGTGATGGTCTTTAGAGTCTTTAATGATGCAGTAAAGTCTTTATTATGGAACAAACAACAAATCTTCAATGGTTCAAACAACACTTCAAGTCTTTCTTACTCTAGTCCTCAATGGGCTGGTACCTGACTTTGATTAACTGAACTTTCTCTGTAGGAAAAACCCTTTTTAATCTCTCCCAGGCTGTTTACTATCTATGCCTCATCAGTGTGGGTCCTACTACCGATTCCAAATGCATCTGGGTATCGAGTAGACGTACTAGTCAAGGCTTGTAGATATTTCAGCTGAAGTTCCATGGATCTGTAGTGCTGTCATCCCTCAGAGAATTCTTTGAGAACTTCAGGGCTGTTTTCCCTCTGATTGCTGTGAGGCTGTGAGCTCTCAGCCAGAGCCTTGGGAGCTTTTCCCTGGAATTTCTGATTCTCCGGATGTTCCTTTTCCCTGGATGCTATTGAGAAAAGAAGCTTTTCTACGGGACAAGCTGGTCTACGTCCTATAGTTTAGTGTCCTTGTGTGAGACTGCCCAAAAATTGGCTCCTTTCCCTCCAGAGCCCAGAACAAGGGGCGGAATCAAAGCTTAATTATGATGGACAGGAGGCCTGTCCTATGACTGCAAAACAGATAGCAGAAAGAAAATAAAGTTGGATCTCCTGGTACAGCCGTACCAGCACACACGCCCCCTTAGGTATTGCATCATGACATCACAGTCATTACTCCGATGCTCTAAATCAACCACGTGCTCATCACAGTATTTTCTTTCATGATTACAAATGCTTTCCATTTTCTATCTAACACATATGCCAGACCTGGCCATTTGTGAAACTTCATACTACCAGTCAGTTTCAGGATCATTTGTGCTGTCCTCTCCCCTAATCCTACTTGGAGGCTGCTAAATAGAAATGTTCATAGAAATGCCCCAGGCCTATAGAGTCCCCAATACTCACTACTACAATATTTCCTTCCTAAGTCTCACCACCCACACTTGGGTTAGATTACAACTGCATTTTAAATCTTCTAAGACATAACGATGCCAGCTTGACCAAGGTGGGTTGGCTCTGCTTGTGTTATTGGATCTCACAGCAGCATTTGATACAGTTGATTGCAATCTTCTGATCCATCACCTTTCTGTTGTTGGAATCAGGGGGACAGCTTTAAATTGGCTGTCCTCCTTTCTTCACAACCATGAAGAGTGGAGAAAGGAGGCCTGGTCTCCGAGAGGTCCCCTCTATTTTGCGGGGTTCCTCAAGTGGCCATTCTCTCCTCTCTGTTATTTAACATCTATATTCACCCACTTGCTCAGCTGGTTCGAGGTTTTGGGCTTGAGTGTTACCAGTATGCTGATGACACTCAGCTTATGTTGAAGATGGAAGGCCGACCGGATTCTGTACCCGATAATTTTCATCAATGCCTTGAGGACGTTACTGGATGGCTGCGTGCCAGCAGGTTGAGGGTGAACCCAGCAAAAATGGAGATTCTGTGGCTGGGTCGACCAGGCAGTGGGGATATCCAGCTGCCTACCCTGGATGACGAGGCACTATGCCCATCATCATTGGTAAAGAGTCTGGGAGTCCCTTTGGACCCTCTGCTGACGATGGAGGACCAGGTCTCCGCCGTTAGCAGAACTGCTTTCTTTCATCTGCGGCAGGCTAGACGGCTGGCCTGTCCAGGGACGGCCTGTCCAGGGACCTGTCCAGGGACGACCTAGCTACGGTGATCCAGGCTACAGTCATCTCAAGACTGGACTACTGTAATGCCCTCTACATTGGCCTTCCTCTACTGGTGATCCAGAAGCTCAAGGTGGTACAAAATGCAACTGCTCGGCTTCTTGCGAGAACTCCGATGAGATGCCATATAACACCAATTTTATTGCAACTGCATTGGTTACCAATTGAGCACCGGTTCACTTTTAAAGTGATGGTACTTACCTTTAAGGCCTTATATGGTCTGGGGCTGATGTACCTGAGGGACCGCCTCACCCCCTACCAACCCCAGAGATCCCTCTGCTCCGAGGACCAAAATTTATTGGAAGTCCCCAGTTTTAAAACCTTGTGTCTAACAGCAACCAGATGCAGAGCCTTCACAGTAGTGGCACCATCGTTATAGAACACTCTGCCATCAGAAGTCTGTGCCTTGTGGGATTTATCAGCTTTCCGCTGGGCTTGTAAGACATATTTGTTTCAACAGGCTTTTGATCTTTGATATGTTGTTTAATTTGTGTTAGTTTTTAGTTTGTTCTTGTAAGCCGCTCCGAGCCCTAGGGGAGTGGCGGCATATAAGATATATATATATATATATATATATATATATATATATATATATGTGAGTGTGTGTGTGTGTGTGTGTATAACAGCAAGAAAGAATAATCATATCTAGAGAGTGTGAGCAGTAGTATTATGTGGCTAGCATCCTGTATCTTTAAGATGCATGTTAGGGCTGTCTGAACATTATGGATCAGCAAGGATCTGTTTGGTCAAAGCCAAGCAGCTCCTCTTGCCTTCTGTCTACTTCATATTATAAATAAAGGAATATTTTGTGTGCTGAAAAATGTTGTTTCCATCTATCCACTGAAGCATTAAAAAGTTTCTACTAATAAATTTAAATTAAACATTGAATGAAAGTAGTTAGTTAGTCATCCCTTAAGTATTCATAATGAGCTATGAGAATTTGACCTCCTTAAATCTCCTGTTGACATAAATCTTCATTTTCTGTTCAAATGTCATCCTGTGTCTTAATTAAAAAGGATGGAGTTCTGATTTCTGCCTCATGATATACATTTACTGAGCAGGTACTTGTTTCTGATGAACCAGAAAGCTTTCAGAAGGATTTCCTAACCCTTGTAGGATCATATTCCTATGGTAATTATCTTACCCACTTACTGCAGTTAAATATCCCTTCTCTGAAATGCTTGGGAAAAGAAGCATTTTGGATTTTGAAAAACCTGTATTTTCATATACATGCACAATGAGTTATTGTAGAGATGGGATCCAAGTCTAAACATGTAATTAATGTATTTTTATATACATACTAGCTGTCCCCTGCCACGTGTTGCTGTGGCCCAGTCTGGTGATCTGGAAAATAAAGTAACGAGAAAGCATTAGTTTCTAATCTATGTAATTTCTTGATGCTTGAGGGTAAACAGTATTTCTTGTTGTTTCTTTTTCAGTGTTGATGTGGAGATTATCTGGTTTGCCCACTCTGGAAAATGCAACATATCATAGTCCTTCTTTAGGGGGCCCTTTCAAATCTATGATGCGATATCTGTGTGTGTGTGTGCAGGGGCGGCTCAACCCATTACGCAAAGTAAGCATTTGCAGTATAGTTGATTTTGCCCAAGTGTGCTCTTGAGGCACTTTGGGGAAAATAGACCTTGACATATGCGAGTTGTAGTTACTGGGATGTATAGTTCACCTACAATCAAAGAGCATTCTGAACTCCACCAGAGATGGAATTGAACCAAATATGGCACACAGAACTCCCATGACGAACAGAAAATATATATCAGTGATTTTGGGTGGGGGGGGGCACCAAAATACTGTTTGCTTACCGTTGAAAATTACCTAGGGCTGCCTCTGTGTGTGAATCATATCTCATCCATCCATCTATCTATCTATCTATCTATCTATCTATCTATCTATCTATCTATCACCTAAGCACAATGATAAATCCGGCACTGACTGCAACTTCCAACATTCCTCGCTAGTGTCTATGCTGACTGGTTGTTTCAGTCTGGTGACTGAAGGGTTGCACAGTTCCTACACCTAAAAGATCTGTTTTCTAGATTTCTTTGCACTATATTATACTGAGATGGTTAGAATTTGGATATCTGCCAGTTCAAGGAGGCTGTCCAGGTCCTGAACCGGTGCTTGGCCACTGTGACGATCTGGATGAGGGCGAACAAATTGAAACTGAATCCAGACAAGACAGAGGTCCTTCTGGTCAGTTGTAAAGCCAAACAGAGCATAGGGTTACAGCCTGTGTTGGATGGGGTTGCACTCCTCCTGAAGATGCAGGTTTGCAGCTTGAGAGTGATCCTGGACTCATCGCTGAGCCTGGAACCCCAGGTTTCGGTGGTGACCAGGGGAGCATTTGCACAGTTAAAGCTTGTGCGCCAGCTGTGCCCGTACCTTGGGAAGTCTGACTTGGCCATGGTAGTCCACACTCTGGTTACATCCCTATAGACTACTGCAACGCACTCTACGTGGGGTTGCCTTTGAAGACTGTTCGGAAGCTTAATTTGGTCCAACGGATGGCAGCCAGATTATTAACAGGAGAAGTGCTCAGTGAGCATACAACTCCTCTGCTGTGCTGGCTCCACTGGCTGTCAGTTTGCTACCGGGCACAATTCAAAGTGCTGGCTTTAGCCTATAAGGCCCTAAATGGTTCTGGCCCAACTTACTGTCCAAACTCATCTCCCCTTATGAACAATCTAGGACAGGGGTCCTCAAACTAAGGCCTGAGGGCTGGATATGTCCCTCTAAGGTCATTTACCCGGCCCTTGCTCAGGGAAAACCTAAGTCTGAAATGACTTGAAAGCACACAACAACAACAACAACAACAACAATCTTATTTCATCAGCCAAAAGCAGGCCCACACTTCCCACTGAAATACTAATAAGTTTATATTTGTTAAAATTGTTCTTTATTTTAATTATTGTATTGTTTTTAAGTGTTTTTTGCTCTACAAATAAGATATGTGCAGTGTGCACAGGAATTCATTCATACTTTTTTCAAATTATAATCCGGCCGTCCAACAGTTTGAGGGACTGTGACCTGGCCCTCTGTTTCAAAGGTTTGAGGACCCCTGATCTAGGACATTAAGATCATCTGGGGAGGCCCTGCTCTTGACTCCATCTGCGTTACAAATACGCTTGGCGAGGACGAGAGACAGGGCCTTCTCAGTGGTGGCCTATCGGCTATGGAACACCCTTCCTAGGCACATTAGATCGGCTCACTTCCTTTTGATTTTCCGAAAAAAAGTCAAAACCTGGCTGTTCGAGTAGGCATTTGAAAAGGCAGTGTAACAAACATTGGATTATGAGTTTGGATGACGTTTTTATTCAGCAGACTAAATGACTTGCTTTTTACTATTGTTATGGTCTTAATTGATATGTTATTGCTTTTAAATTTTTTGAGTGTATTTATTTATTTATTTATTTAATATTCAAACTTATATGCTGCCACTCCCCTGGGGCTCGGAACGGCTTACAAGAACAGGCTAAAATCTAACACAATTTAAAAACAATTTAAAACAATTAAAATTTAAAAACAGCAATATCAAAGATCAAAGGCCTGTCGAAACAGATATGTCTTACATGCCCTGCGGAAAGCTGATAGGTCCCGCAAGGCACGGACTTCAGGTGGCAGAGTATTCCAGAGTGATGGTGCCACTGCTGTAAAGGCTCTGTGTCTGGTTGCTGTTAGACGCAAGGTCTTGACACTGGGAATTTCCAATAGATGTTGGTCCTCAGAACAGAGGGATCTCTGGGGTTGGTAGGGGGTGAGGCGGTCCCTCAGGTACATCGGCCCCAGACCATGCAAGGCCTTAAAGGTGAGTACCATCACTTTGAAAGTCATCTGGTGCTCAATTGGTAACCAATGCAGCTGTAATAAGATTGGTATTATGTGGCATCTCATCGGAATTCCCGCAAGAAGCCGAGCAGCTGCATTTTGTACCAACTTGAGCTTCCGGATCACCGACAGAGGAAGGCCAATGTAGAGGGCGTTACAGTAATCCAGTCTTGAGATGACCGTAGCCTGGATCACTGTAGCTAGGTCGTCCCTGGACAGGTAGGGGGCCAGCCGTCTAGCCTGCCGCAGATGAAAAAAGGCGGTTCTGCTGACGGCGGAGACCTGGGCCTCCATCGTCAGCAGAGGGTCCAAAAGGACTCCCAGACTCTTTACCAATGATGACGGGCGTAGTGCTTCACCATCCAGGGTAGGCAGCTGGATATCCCCACTGCCCGGTTGACCCAGCCATAGGATCTCCGTCTTTGCTGGATTCACCCTCAACCTGCTGGCACGCAGCCATCCAGTAATGGCCTCGAGGCACTGATGAAAATAATCGGGTACAGAGTCTGGTCTGCCCTCCATCCTCAGCACCATCTGTCATCAGTGTACTGGTAACACTCCAGCCCAAAACCTCGAACCAACTGAGCAAGTGGTTTCATATAGATGTTAAACAACAGAGGGGAGAGAATGGCCCCCTGAGGAACCCCACAAGATAGAGGGGACCTCTCAGAGACCAGGCCTCCCTTCTCCACTCGCTGTCCACAGTTGTGAAGAAACTGTTGCTGTCCCCCTGACTCCAACAGCAGCAAGATTGTGGTCAACTGTGTCAAATGCTGCTGTGAGATCCAATAACACAAGCAGCGCCGACCCGCCTGGTCAAGCTGGCATCGAAGGTGATCTGTGATGGAGACCAGCACAGCTGTTGGCATTGAATTGTTGCCTTGTGAACCACCCCAAGTTGCCTGCGGGCTGAGAGGGGCAGTATACAAATGTAGCAAATAAACAAATAAATAAATAAAATTGATCTTCTTCTGCACTGCAGAGCTGGATATGCATGACAGTTCTATGCATGACAGTTTTTCACCTGCATGTTGTCATGAAAGGTAAACTTTGTCACTTGATTCTGCTAATTTTGTGAACTAACCTCATGTGGATGACTTAGAAAAAAGCAAACCGGCGATTATGGTGATGGAGGAAGCATTGGGTTGCTTCATCCAAATCAGTTGACTGATAAAAATAACTAGCTGGTGGTGATTCAGTTATATATATCTGCTGGGTGAGTGTATAATAATTATACCAGCAGCCTGTGCTGTTTTGCTTTCCAATGTAAATAGAGGGTGAAACATAGGTTGAAATGCATTTTTTCATTTGGGGTTTCCTGGGGAGCAAGCTGATCCTTAGGCATTTCAGATCTCAAAACCAGATTTAGCGGCATCTGAGCAGTGCTGCTCTTTTTGCCGCTAATATGCGGAGCAGTAAATGAAATTTATTTCTGCTATTACTAAGGAAGCATCTTAGCGAGTTTTTAAAAAGATCCATTGTAGCCTAAGTAAAAATCTAATACGCGTTCAGAAGCCTTCAGCCTCTTGTCTGCTCAGATGTTTTGTCTCTTTATTAGCATAGAAGCAGGCAAGTGGCCAGGCCTCCTGTCTTGATTTCATTTACATGGCTGCTTGGAAAGTTACAATTTAGTTAGGCTATGAGATGGAAAGTGCAGGCCATCAATATCTGTGCAATTCATCTTCTATTAATCATATTTGACCACAAAGGGAGACCCAAAACAAATGTTCTAGGCTTATAAAGGCTAAGCAGAGAGCATTGCATGCTTAGTGAATTATGCATTGATAGTGCAGGCTCTTTCCAGGATTATGTGATCTTTATCGATGGGCCAAATGTTTCAGTTGGATTTGGAGGAAAGATACTGGCTTCCTTCAGAAAACAATGTTTTTGAACATAGCTTGGAAAGGTTAGCTTTTTTGGATCATATATCTCAGGAGCACTCAAAGAGATATAGTTCCACAAATTTAATGCGTCTAAGCTCTGGTCTTGACATTAACCCAATGGAATGATTACACAGCCCAACAAGAATACCGTATATACTCGAGTATAAGCCGACCCGAATATAAGCCGAGGCACCTAATTTTACCACAAAAAACTGGGAAAATGGATTGACTTGAGTCGGGCCCATAGCCAGGATTTCGATTTGGGGGGGGGGGGGGGTGAATTTTTTCAGGGGGCCCTTAGCCAGGATTTTGATTTGGGAGGGCTGAGTCTGAGTGAAAGAGGGTCTACCTAGCAAACCTTTTGTATCATTACCCCAATACCCCCATGCATATGGGATATATTGAGTATGGTGATCAGATCATGATATGAATAAACATAACAGTTTAAATAATGCACCAGTAAGGCCTTTTCGCGAACCCCCATGAGAATTTCGGGGGGGGGGGGGGGGCTGAAGCCCCTCAAGCCCCCCCCCCCGCCAGCTACATGCCTGACTGAGTGTACGCAGGTGGGAAATGCAGCATCTACTGGTAAATTTCAGAATAAAAATAGATACCTATACAATTAGTAGGTTAAATGTTTTTGACTATTTACATAAAACTAATTTAAGATAAGACTGCCCAACTTTGATTAAACCATTTTTCTCCTTCAATGTAAATGTGCTTGTGCATCCTTCCAAATAAATAAATAAATAAATAAATGGAGTAAAATAAATAATAATAATAGAGTAAAATAATGGAACTGTAATAATAAAAGTAATAATAGAGGAAATAATAAATATAATAATAGTAATAGAGTAAAATAATAAATGTAATAATAACAATAATAAATAGAGTAAAATAATAAATGTAACAATGACAACAATAATAAAGTAAAACAATAAATTTAATAATAATAATAATAATATTTATTATGTATTTCTAACACAGTAAAATAATAAATAACCTGAGCATAGCAGCATTACAGATATTGCTTCTCCTCCTCAGAGTAGCATATTGCTTCTCCAAACTGTATTCTAAAATCCATACAGTTATACCCCACCGCAGGCTTGTAGCCGGGGGGGGGGGGGGGGGGGGGGGCTTGAGGGGCTTCAGCCCCCCCCCCGAAATTCTCATGGTGGTTCGCGAAAAGGCCTTACTGGTGCATTATTTAAACTGTTATGTTTATTCATATCATGATCTGATCACTATACTCAATATATCCCATATGCATGGGGGTATTGGGGTAATGATACAAAAGGTTTGCTAGGGTAGACCCTCTTTCACTCAGACTCAGCCCCCCCCTGAAACAAACTCAGCCCCCCCCAATCAAAATCCTGGCTACGGGCCTGCCCCACCAGGTGTGGCCCAAACATGCTGGCTGACCTACATTACCAGCTGCACATAACAATTAAGGTTTTTCTTTAACACACACTTGATCCTGCTACGACTTACTGTAATACATTCTCCCATACAATCCCACCTTGAGAAGAATAGAAACAGCCCAAGTGATCTTACTAGCCTGTGAGGAACATCCAAAGAATGAAAGATTTTTAAACAGTACTGTAGTACTATGTGAACATGTCTGCATGTTCAGTGCAGCCCTATTCATCCTTTTTCAGAAGTCCCACTAAGCAGAGCTTGGGAATGTTTTATTCTACTACACAACTGCAAGTATCTCTCGTAAAAAATCTAAAATTATGTTCCATGAGATTTATTTGCGGAATTGTGGATTGAGGATTGGACTTTGCCCTTTCAAGCAGCTTTAATTACAAATTTCTTCTGGAATAAGAACTGCTTCTAGTTTACCACATGGGATCTTTCAAGTAATACGAGAGAGTGGCTTGGCTCTACAAGTTTGTTGCTGCAGAAACAACATAGATTTTTGTGACACTTTCAAGACTAACATATTTATGATGACATAAATGAACTGTCCAAATAAATCAATAAAAAGCTTGTTACTCCACCAATGGCTGTATATAATCAAGGGCTTTCTCTGAGGGGAAAACAGGAGAGGTTGACTTCAAAAGAAAGGGACTCAAAACCAAAAATAGCACTTGACTCAGGCTTTAAGTTTAACAATAATCAAGAAAGAGTTTATTGATTACAAATTCAGAAATAACACGAGAATGCAGGTACTGAGGCTTGATGGTTACAGATAAAAGTGTTCTTGTTTCTTATAAGCGTATTGGTTTCTAGAGAGAATGTTCTTTCTTAGTTACAGTTTCAATAAACACAGAACCCAGCTATTTTTCTCAAAAGTAGCTGTAATCTCAGTCTGTCACAGCCTACTGTGCTGTACAGACTAAAGGCAAACTGCCTATTTTAAACAGAGACTCCTAAACAATCCAACTTCTACACTAATCTCTCTCTCAGAACTCAAACTGCTCTCTACTCTTCTCAGAACTCAGCTGAACTAACTCTAAAACTGTCAAATCTCACTGTTCTCTTTCCCTCCTTCTGCCTAACTCCGCCCCTATTCTCTAAACCAATCCTAGCTGTTGCTGGGCTGGCACAGGCCTCAGCCACTCCCCCTTCTGCCCTGGAGCTTTTCCCTACTCTAAAATGGCTCCAGCAGCACTCTGCCAGGCCTTCCAAGCTAAACTACCTAGCCTGACTTTCTCCTGGGGCCCTGCCACCCTGGATGGCAAGGTAAGGGATCTTTACAACCCCCATGCATATGGGATATATTGAGTATGGTGATCAGATCATGATATGAACAAACATAACAGTTTAAATAATGCA
Organism: Anolis sagrei ordinatus; assembly: GCF_025583915.1. Taxonomy (NCBI): domain Eukaryota; kingdom Metazoa; phylum Chordata; class Lepidosauria; order Squamata; family Anolidae; genus Anolis; species Anolis sagrei. The sequence continues at coordinate 127,079,754 of NW_026847438.1, forward strand.
CCAGTAAGGCCTTTTCGCGAACCACCATGAAAATTTTGCGGGGGGGCTGAAGCCCCCAAGCCCCCCCCCCCCCGGCTACATGCCTGGGCGGCATGGTGGGGAGGGATGGAGAATGAATAGTTATCTGATGATGAATCAAATATAAGTTTGTAGTTTTGATGTAGCCCATGCAAAACTTCCATCTTACCTCAGACTACAGTTAACTGATCTGATCTAGGTTCTTGCACACATCTAATTAATGAAAATTACTGTGTATACTTGTATATGTAGAAATGTTTGTTAAAAAATTGATCACCAAATCCTGGGTTAACTTATCCATAAATTAATGTAAGGTCTGTACCTATCCTTTAACAAAAAAGAAAACATTCTCTTCTCTGAGTTCAGTGGAGAAAGGCAGGGAGTTAGTCCATAACAAAATCTATATCTGTGGGTTCAAAACTAAACATCAACTTATACATGAGTTTATACAGCAATAATATAGTGGAAGATTTCCTTCTGGATCATGCCCCAAATCTTGAGGTTTACATCATTTTAGAACTACTGACTAGCATTGCTTTTAAGTAAAATCTGATTTACTGGATAAGTAGCTATGAGGAGTAGTGGGTTTTTCACTGCAAAAGGCATTAAGAGGTATGATTTTTCTAGTGATTAGAATAGTTACAATTTTCACTTTTTTGGCAATTCCTTCTTTCTCATCTTGACCTTCCTCAAAAGAGCCTGGGCAAATCTTTTGTTACTCTCGTTATAATAATGAAAATTTTCACTAACGATGTTTTAGAAACACTTTAGAAACAAAACAAATCTTTTTTTTAATGTTTAACTGCAACCCAGCTTTTGCGCTTTCTTCTTTCACCTTGATTAGAAGGCTCCTCAGCTCCTCCTTGCTTTCAGCCATCAAAGTGGTATCATCTGCATATCTAAGGTTGTTAATGTTTCTTCCAGCAATTTTAACCCCAGCCTTGCATTTGTCAAGCCCCGCACATCGCATGATGTGTTCTGCATACAAGTTGAATAGATTGGGTGAGAGTATACAACCCTGCCATATGCCTTTCCCAATCTTGAACCAGTCTGTTGTTCCATGGTCAGTTCTTACTGTTGCTACTTGGTCCTTGTACAGATTCCTCAGGAGAGAGACAAGGTGGCTTGGTATGCCCATCCCACCAAGAACTTGCCACAATTTATTATGATCCACACAGTCAAAGGCTTTAGAATAGTCAATGAAGCAGAAGTAGATGCTTTTCTGAAACTCCCTGCCTTTCTCCATTATCCAGCGGATATTGGCAATCTGGTCTCTCGTTCCTCTGCCTTTTCTAAACCCAGCTTGAACATCTGGCAACTCTCTCTCCATGTATTGCTGGAGTCTTCCTTGCAGGATCTTGAGCATTACCTTACTGGCATGAGAAATAAGGGCCACTGTACGGAAGTTTGAGCAGTCTTTAGCATTTCCCTTTTTTGGTATGGGGATATAAGTTGATTTTTTTCCCAGTCTGATGGCCATTCTTGTGTTTTCCATATTTGCTCTCCTATGTCATTATATAAATGGCATAGGGGTGAGATAGGCCAGTAGTTCCTGGCATTGGAGGTGTCTTTACTAGGTTTTAAAATGATTTGATTGAAAAGTAAGAAGTGAACCCAATTAATCCGGCAACCTGCACAATAGATTTTGAAGTTGAATATGGTCTAAGTCCATCCCTGTCCATTATACCGAGTATGGTGAATGGTTAGCCCTCTCATTGTGCTGCAACCTCAGCTCATATTATCCTTCACCATTGACTGTGCTGGTTGAGAATGATGGGAATGGCTACTCAACACAATCCAGAGGATCATACATCACTAATCATTGGTGTATTGCACTGGCTGCTTTGAGCAACTCGTTCTGTCACGCGCTGGGCCTGTAAAGAATTTCCTTTAGAACAGGACATGCAACCTTTGCCCAGCAGGAAGCCAGGGGGCCCAAAGAGAAGTTCTCAGAGGTTTTCCACCACAAATAGTCTTTAGATGGCTTGTGAAATATAACAAAGTCTTTTATTAATGAACAATCAAACAGAAACTTCTCTTGTCTTCAATAAAGCTAAACAAATGCTTCCAGGCTTTATGCAACTGGTGGCTTCCTAATCTTGCCCATGAAGGACAGGCAACTGTCTTCAATAACTTCTTCTTTACTTTAAAGGAAAGTCCCCTTTTTAACTTCTCCCAGGCTGACTGTAATCTAACCCTTACTGATGTGGGCTCCGCTACCGGGTCGAACTGCTTCTCGAACGAGTGGACCTACCAGTAAAGGCTTAGATGATCTCCAGCTGGAGTTCTTTGGTCTTTAGGGCTGTTTCCCTGGAAATCTTTGGAGACTCTTAAGACTGTTCTTCCCCGGAAGGTCTTGGATGCTCTTAAGACTGTTTTCCCCCGGAAGGTCTTAAGGGTTGAAGCTTTTGTATAGGGGAAGCTTGCACACGTCCTGTACATTAGCTTTCCTTGCTGAGACTAACTAAAAATGGCTTCCTTCCCTTCCCAATTGCCCTGAGCAAGGGGCGGAACTGAAACTTAACGATGATGGACAGGTGGCTTGCCCTATGACTGCAACCAAAGGAAGCCACCTATCTGCAGAGTCCCTGAAACCTAGGACTGCAAACAAACATTTAATACAAAGCAAATAAAATTGGAGCTCCTGGTACAGCCGTACCAGCACACAACTTCTTGTGGGTTTTCTGCAGGAGAACTTCCTAGTAGGAACCTTTTGTTAGGAAGCCTACATCAGCAAGGAAACAACACAGGGAAATACATTGATGCCCATCTTGAAATGTATTTTTTTAAAAAATTCATAAATAACACAATATAAGAAAACAGCTGGCTCTCCCCCAACATCTGGGACCAGTTGTTTCCAGTCTGTTTGTGTTGTCTTATATGGTGCTGTTTCTTTTGCTTTTTGTTCCTTTTATTTCAAGCATTTGTGGGGAGAAGGTATGCTGGTAGGTCCTTCTTTTTGACAGCAGAAGAGAAGGAAGGAAGGAGGGAGCGGTGCCCTGTCAGATGGTGAATTGAAACAGAGGCAGCCGTTGCCATGGCAATGCCAAGTTGCATCCAATTGCTATGGCAACCAAAGTATAAAAAAAAACCCGATAAGGCAAGGGAAAAAAAATCACATGGCATGACTTTTATTTTAATGAAGAGTCGGAAAGCACAACATCTTTTAAAGAAAAGAATTGGTAAAAAAAAGGTGTTTTTGTGTTGCTGCATTTTCTATGTGAAGTTATTTTTTCTAAAAAAAACATCTCACACCACAAACTCCAGGGTATTCAATGCATAAGTGAACAAATAAGGTCAAAATGCATAGCATTATTTATGCAAATTAGTCTGTGATGGAATTTGTTTAGGTTCTTTTGTCCCATTCCATCTGGATGGTTCGGAGCCGTTTTTGACAGTTTAAAATCCTTTTCATGAATTAACTCTAAAAAAATATGGATTTTTAAAGGCTTTCACAGGCTTTGGAACTCCCTCCCACTAGAGATCAGATCTGCTCCCTCCCTCCTGACGTTCAGGAAATTACTAAAGACCTGGCTCTGGGATGTGGCATTTGAGGACTGAACCTAGAACCCCCTCCCTGTGATGAATTACATCCCGTTTAGACTACTGCAACGCTCTCTACGTGGGGTTGCCTCTGAAGACTGCCCGGAAGCTTCAATCAGTCCAACGTGCGGCAGCCAGATTGCGAACAGGAGTGGGGTACAGAGACCATACGACCCCTCTGTTACGCCAGATCCACTGGCTGCCGATTAGCTTCCGTGCACAATTCAAAGTGCTGGTTTTGACCTATAAAGCCCTAAACGACTCCGGCCCAGTTTACCTGTCCGAACGGATTCTCCCCTATGAACCATCAAGGCTATTAAGATCTTCTGGGGGGGGGGCTGCTCTCAGTCCCACCACCCTCGCAATCACGGTTGGTGGGGACGAGGGACAGGGCCTTCTCGGTGGTGGCTCCCCGGCTTTGGAACTCCCTCCCACTAGAGATCAGATCTGCTCCCTCCCTCCTGACGTTCAGGAAATTACTAAAGACCTGGCTCTGGAATGTGGCATTTGAGGACTGAACCTAGAACCCCTCTGGTTACATCCCGATTAAACTACTGCAACGCTCTCTACGTGGGGTTGCCTCTGAAGACTGCCCGGAAGCTTCAATCAGTCCAACGTGCGGCAGCCAGATTGCTAACAGGAGTGGGGTACAGAGACCATACGACCCCTCTGTTACGCCAGATCCACTGGCTGCCGATTAGCTTCCGTGCACAATTCAAAATGCTGGTTTTGACCTATAAAGCCCTAAACGACTCCGGCCCAGTTTACCTGTCCGAACGGATTCTCCCCTATGAACCATCAAGATCTTCTGGGGGGGGGCCCTGCTCTCGGTCCCACCACCCTCGCAATCACGGTTGGTGGGGACGAGGGACAGGGCCTTCTCGGTGGTGGCTCCCCGGCTTTGGAACTCCCTCCCACTAGAGATCAGATCTGCTCCCTCCCTCCTGACGTTCAGGAAATTACTAAAGACCTGGCTCTGGAATGTGGCATTTGAGGACTGAACCTAGAACCCCCTCCCTGTTTAGACTACTGCAACGCTCTCTACGTGGGGTTGCCTCTGAAGACTGCCCGGAAGCTTCAATCAGTCCAACGTGCGGCAGCCAGATTGCTAACAGGAGCAGGGTACAGAGACCATACGACCCCTCTATTACCCCAGCTCCACTGGCTGCCGATTAGCTTCCGTGCACAATTCAAAATGCTGGTTTTGACCTATAAAGCCCTAAACGACTCTGGCCCAGTTTACCTGTCCGAACGGATTCTCCCCTATGAACCATCAAGGCTATTAAGATCTTCCGGGGGGGGGGCTGCTCTCGGTCCCACCACCCTCGCAATCACGGTTGGTGGGGATGAGGGACAGGGCCTTCTCGGTGGTGGCTCCCGGCTTTGGAACTCCCTCCCACTAGAGATCAGATCTGCTCCCTCCCTCCTGACGTTCAGGAAATTACTAAAGACCTGGCTCTGGAATGTGGCATTTGAGGACTGAACCTAGAACCTCCTCCCTGTGATGAATTATGATGAACTGTGACTACGAGTATGACTATGACCATGACTGGATTGACGATTTGGCTTAGGTAATTGTGATGATGATGTTCTATTGTACTGTATTGTACTATTTTAATTATGTAATAACTTTGCACTTTGTTGTTCTTATATATGATTGTATTTTTATATATGCTGTAAACCGACCTGAGTCCCTCGTTGAGGTGAGAAGGCCGGTATAGAAAACTTCTAAATAAATAAATAAATAAATTGACTATCCTAGGATCTTAACCAGGCCCCCAAACCTCAGTCTAATTAAGTTTCCCCCTTTTAAAAATTCAAATAGCAGGCTTGCAAAGATGATTCTATAAAACAGAGTTTGGGAATGTGTGGGCCTCAAGATGTTGCTGGAAAGCTCAATAAAATCCCACATTATCTCCTTTGGACTGGATTATATGGCAGTATGGACTCAGATAACTTCAAAGCAAATATTGTAGGTATTGTTGAAGGCTTTCATGGCTGGAATCACTGGGTTGTTGTAGGTTTTTCGGGCTATATGCGCATGTTCTAGAAGTATTCTCTCCTGACGTTTCACCAGCATCAGATCCCATAGCACTTTGTCCCTCTAAAGCACTTTATATTTCTTAGGTCTGCTCATATGTCTTTCCACAAACGCCACTATCACCTTTTCATCCATGTTCAGCACTATTTCCAATTTTAATTTTACATTTGGCCTTCCCATAGTTTTAATTGTATGCTGTCTTATTGATAATGTTATATGTTTATGTTTTATTTTAATTGCTTGTATTGTTGTGATTATTGCTTGTATTGTTGTGTTCGGGCTCAGCCTCATGTAAGCCGCACGGAGTCCCTTGGGGAGATGGTAGCGGGGTACAAATAAAGTGTTATTATTATTATTATCATCTATGGCAGGCATCCTCACAACCTCTGAGGATGCTTGCCATAGATGCAGGTGAAATGTCAGGAGGGAATGCTTCTAGAACAGTGGTTCTCAATCTTCCTAATGCCACAACCCCTTAATACGCTTCCTCATGTTATGGTGACCCCCAACCCTAAAATTAGTTTTGTTGCTACTTCATAACTGTCATTTTGCTGCCGTTATGAATCATAATGTAAATATCTGATATGCAGGAAGTATTTTCATACACTGGACCAAATTTGGCACAAATACCCAATACACCCAAATTTGAATACTGGTGGGATTGGGGGAGAGTATTGATTTTGTCCTGTGGGAGTTGTAGTTGCTGGGATTTATAGTTCACCTGCAATCAAAGAGCATTCTGAACCCCATCAACGATGGAATTGAACCAAACTTGGCACACAGAACTCCCATGACCAACAGAAAATACTGGAAGGGATTTGGTGGGCACTGACCTTAAGTTTTGGAGTTGTAGTTCACCTACATCCAGAGAGCACTGTGGACTCAAACAAGGATGGATCTGGACCAAACTTGGCACAATACTCAATATGCCCAAATGTAAACACTAGTGGAGTTTGGGGAAAATAGACCTTGACATTTGGGAGTTGTAGTTGCTGGGATTTATAGTTCACCTACAATCAAAGAGCATTCTGAACCCTACCAACGATTGAATTGGGCCAAACTTCCCACAAAGAATCTCCATGACCAACAGAAAGTACTGTGTTTTCTGGTGGTCTTTGGTGACCCCTCTGACACTCCCTCGTGACCCCTCCAGGGGCCCCGACCCCCAGGTTGAGAAACACTGTTCTAGAACATGGCCATATAGCCCGAAAAACCTACAACAACCCAGATATTGTCGGATTTTCCACCATGATATTCTGGGTTATGTGGCTGTGCGGATGGGCCCATGGACTCCCATTAGTCTTTCAGAGATTTCATGTGAAAAGAGCAACATTAGAATATAATTGCAAGGTTAACCGCATGGTACCCAAGGCAATATTTATATTATTTTAATTCTGCCTTTGCCCTCAAAACTGGGACTCGAGACAGTCCACACAATTAAAACAAAAACACTGTGGATAGAAACTGTGTCTTGTGAAAAATGTAATTACACTATAATATAAAAAACCCGTGAAAGCACCCATTACAAAACTAAAATGATAAAAAGCAAGTATAGCCTCTGTCTGCTGGTGGAAGTACAGAAAAGAGAATTACTAGGGGCCCTTCCACACAGCCATATAACCCAGAATATCAAGACAGATAATCCACAATATCTGTTTTGAGCTGGATTATCTGAGCCACACTGCCATATATCTATCTATCTATCTATCTATCTATCTATCTATCTATCTATCTATCTATCTATCTATCTATCTATCTCAAAAGCAAGGAGTGCAAGCGGCTAAATATCCTTTGACCAAAAACGGGTAACAGCAACAGCATTGTCTGTAGCCTCCAACAATTCTTCCTCTGTACATGAGGCAAGGCATCGTGGACAAGCATACAGATGCAGAGTTGTCTGTTCTGCTCCACATTCACACAAGGTGTGGGATTCTTTTTTTTTTAATATCTTTATTGCAAAAATTTTCATCACACATGTAAAACATCAGATGGTGGCGGGCGTATCGGGGAAGGGAAAAATAAGGAGGGGCTGGTCGGGTGGGGAAGTGCAGGCGGTGATTGTGAATGGGATTGGGTGTGAGGAGAAGGGGGGAAGGATAGTTGGGGGGGGAATCTAAAATACAACGACTTCCAGATTGAACAGGCAGGTAATCCTCTCTTATATAACAAACATATTAACTTATAGAACATCAGCTCTCATCCTATACTATTTTCAGTTTCTTCAAGTAATTTTATATTTTCTCATCAATGTAGTCCTTAAAGTTACTCCAATCGGTGCTCTTCTTTTTGCCTCCATGGGCTCTCAGTCTTTGGGTTAAAAGATCCATATTCATCACATCATAAGATTTTATTAACCATTGTTCTGTTGTGGGGACCTCTCTGGTTTTCCAGAATCTAGCCAGTTGGATTCTGGCCGCTGTAGAAAGGTGAAAAAAGATCTTACTTTCATTACTATTTACTTCGAAATCATCATCTGTTAATCCTAAGAGATAGCATTCGGGTTTTAGAGGAAATTTCTTTTTCAAGATTTTCTCTGTTTTTCTGTGGATCGTACGCCAGAAAGTTTTTACTTTTCTGCATCCCCACCACATATGAAAAAAAGTGCCAACATTTCTTTTACATTTCCAACATTTCGCCTCTATTTTTCCTTTACTAAACTTGGCTAGTTGTTCCGGGGTTAAATACCATTTGAAAAACAGTTTATACCAGTTCTCTTTATAGTCATTAGAGTACATGCATTTTAATTTCTCAGACCAAATTCTTTCCCATTCCTTAAAGTTAATTGGACGTCCTATGTCCTTCGGCCACTTCACCATATTCTCTTTAACTTGATCTTTTTCTGTTTCCCATCTCAATAACACTTGGTATATTTTCCGTATGTGTTTTCCCTCCGAGTTTATAATTCCTTCCCAAAAAGGTGTTCCTGTTTCAAAACCAGTTCTATGATCTACGTTGTAACTTTCTCTTATCTGGTGATATTGAAACCAGGAGAGTGTATCATCATACTTTTTTAGTTCTTCCTGAGATTTCAGATATGGGTTGTCTGGGGTGCCTTTTATTATCTCTTTATAGGTCAACCATTTATCTCTACCAGCCCCTCTAATTTGACTGGCCTCATTTGGCGAGAACCAGAGTGGGGTTTTTACATGGAATTTGTTCTTATATATTTCCCAGATTTTTATGAGAGGGGATCTTACAAAATGATTTTCAAAGTTTCTGTCCTTTTTTGCTTTCCGTCTCCATAGGTAATTATGCCACCCTTGCAATATGTCATGCCCTTCCAGCGCTAACAGTTTTTTCTCCTTAAGACTAATCCATTCCTTAACCCAACATAAAGCTGATGCGTCGTGATAAAGTCGTAGGTTTGGAAGTGCTAATCCCCCCCTGCTTTTGTTGTCACATAAGTTGATGAAGCTTACTCTATGTTTTTCCCCTTTCCATATAAATCTTAGAATATCTCTGTGCCAACTATCAAACGTTTTCCTTGTTTTAATAATGGGGATGGTCTGGAACAGATAGAGCAGATCGGGTAGAACATTCATTTGTATTGCCGCTATTCTCCCTAACAGAGAGAGTTTTAGCGGCTCCCATCTCTTCAGTTTTTCTTTTATTGACAGCCATTTTTTCTCGTAATTATTCTTATAGAGCTGCGCATTTTTGGCTGTTAATATAACTCCTAGGTATTTTACTTTCTCCACTATTCTAATTTCAGTTCTTTTTTGAAGCTCCTCTACTTTCTTTTTAGTGATGTTCTTTGTTAGCATTTGTGTTTTTTCTTTATTTATTCTCAGTCCCGCCACTGATCCATATGATTCCAATTCTGACCACCACTTATCTATGGTATTGATAGGATCTTCCAGCACGCAAACGATATCATCGGCATACGCCCGAATTTTAAATTTGTATTTCCCTATCGTTAGTCCTTTTAGTTCTTCGTTTCTTCTTATGTTGTTCATTAATAGTTCTAAGGTCATTATAAAGATAAGGGGAGACAATGGACAACCCTGTCTGGTTCCCTTCTCAATGTTAAATCTGGATGATGTCTGGCCATTAATTACAATGTTTGCATATTGTTGCGAATACAAAGCTTCAATGGCTTTGTTAAAGTGATAGCCCGTGTCCATCTCTTTGAGTGTCTCTTTTATGAGGAACCAGTTGACGTTGTCGAACGCCTTTTCGGCGTCCACGAATAGGAAGGCCACTTCTTTGCTTATTTTTTTATCATAATATTCTATTGCATCAACTATTATACGTATATTTTCCTTTATCTGACGTCTTGGTAAGAATCCTTTTTGTTCTTCCTCTATCCTCTCCGAAAGTATTTCTTTTAATCTGTTTGCAAGAATGCCTGTGAATATTTTATAGTCATTGTTAAGGAGGGATATGGGTCTATAATTTTTGGTTTTAGTGTTATCTGTGTTTTCTTTGTGTTTCAGCGTTATAAACGCTGACTTCCACGTGGCAGGGATCACACCTTCTTCTAGTACCTTATTCATCACCTTTAACAGAGGATTTGCTAAAGGCTCTAGGAGGGTTTTATAATACACTGCTCGGAGCCCGTCAGGTCCCGGTGCTTTACGTGTAGGTATCTTCTTTATCATTTTCTGTAGTTCTTCTATCGAGATTCTTTTATTTAATTTTTCTCTTTGGGCCTCTGTTATTTTTGTTATATTTTGTCTGCCTAAGAACTGCATCACCTCTTCTTTTGGTATTGCATCTTCTTCATATAATTTCTTATAATATTTAACAAACTGTTCTAGTATGTCTGGCGTTTTATGGAAGGTCTTCTCATCCTCTCTTATCTGTATTATTCTACGGGATTGTTTTTTTAAGGCCAGCTTCCTGGCTAACCATCTGCTCACTCCGTTTGCATTTTCGAAGTAATCCTGCTTTACATATTTAAGTTTTTTTTCCATCTCCTCCAAGTTTAGAGTGTTCAATTTCTTTCTTATTATATCTGTTTGATATCGTAATTTTAAGTTCAATGGGTTTAGTTTGGTTTGTTTTTCTTTTTCCTCTAACTCTTTTCTTAATTTCTCATAGTCCTGTTTTTTCCCCTCTTTTCTCTAATTGCATGTTCTATAAAATGGCCCCTTATGTAGGCTTTTGAGGCGTCCCAGATTGTTTCTATGTCGGTGTCTTTCTCCATGTTGAAGGTAAAGAATTCTTTTAGCAATTCCTTGTATCTATTTTGATTATATTCTCCTTTGATTAGATACTCATTTAATCTCCAATTAAGGGTTGGTTTTCCTTGTTCATTTTCTCGTATTACTAATAGGATTGGGGCATGGTCAGATGTTAGCATTGACATTATTTTGGACCTCTCCACCTTATTTACTATGGATTTCGAACACCAAATCATGTCAATACGTGACCATGTTTGGTGGCGACTGGAATAGAAAGTATAATCAATCTCTCTTTTGTTTTGCAACCTCCATATATCTACCACATCCAGCTCTTCCAATAATTGAATACAAGATCTGGGAAGTACCCCTGTTGTGCCCAGGGAACCTTTCCCTTTTTTTAAACAGATTTATCCCTTTGAGTACCAACAACCCCGTTAAAGTCCCCCATTATCAATATCTCATCATATTCTTGTTCCATTACATAAGTTCTCAATTTCTCCATGAATTCCACTTTCCCCCCGTTCGGCGCGTATATATTACATATAAGCAGTTTTTTCCCGCTTGTTTCTGCCATAACTCCCAGAATTCTTCCTTGTCCATCCTTAAAAGCTAATTTAGGTGACAAGTTTTCTTTAACGTAGGTAGCAACACCTCTCTTTTTTTCCCCACTGCACGCACAAAACATTTTTCCCAGTCTGTTCTGCTCTAGATGTGCGGTATGCTTCGCTAACATGTGGGTTTCCTGTATACATACTATCTCACACTTTTCTTTATTCAATGCGTGCCAAATTTTTCTCCTTTTGTTAGGAGAATTGAGTCCGTTGACATTTTGAGATATTATCTTAATTCTTTGATCCATTTTAAAGTATTTTTAATTACCTTGTTTTCATCCCTCTGTGTCACTTCTTCCGGGTTTTGTGGGTGGCGTGGAATTCTGGGCGATTTCTTTCTTGCTCTCTTCCTTTTTTTCTTAGTTAATTCTGTTTCTGTTGGAGATTCTTCCTCGCTGTCTTCTTCCCCCTCCATTTTTCCTTCCAAGTTAGGAGATTCCATTTCTTTCTTGTTACTTGGTGTCTGCAAGACCTTATTTTCTTCTTTTTGCATCTTTTCCCAAAATGCTTTCGCGTCCTTCTCTGAGGTTATCCAATGTTTTTTTTCTTTCCATGTGATCATCAGACCCTCTTTTTTCTCCCATCTAAATCTGATGTTTCTTTTTTTCAGTTCATCAGTTAGGAAGTGGTACTTTCTTCTCTTTTCTAATATTGTTATGGGAATTTCTTTTAGTATCGCAATTTTGATGCCTTTATAGAATATCGGTGCTCTTGCATTCTCTCTTAAAATCTCCTCTCTTGCACTTCTCCTTGTAAAGTATACCAGAATATCCCGAGGAACGTTGTGACTTTTTGCATAATTGGAGTTGACTCTAATGGCTCGATCTATGCTCTTATCGATTGACTCTGCGCCTTTTTTCCCAATGGTTGATATCAATTCTTCCACTATTTCTCTGGTGTTCTCATTTTCCTCTTCATTTACATTTCGCAACCGTAATTGAAATTCTTTTTCCTTTAATTCTTGTATCTCCTGTTGTTGTTTTAGTGTAGAGATTGTTCCTTCCATCGTCTCCACCTTCTTTTCCAGTTTCATTCATTGGTCTTTAAAATTTTCACTTTCTTCTTTGAGTGTCTTATTTTCTTGTTTTAATCTTACTACATCTTCCCGTATTGTTGTCAGTTCTCTATTAAGAGCAATGTGTAGTTCTTCCTTTATCTCTTTCTTCATCTCTTTTAATTCTCCTTTCAATTCTTCCTTCAAAGCTGTATTTTGTTTGTTGTTTTTATCCTGCATATCTTGCACTACTATGTGTAATTTAGTTATCTCCTTCAGAATGTCTCTCAAGTTTGGTTCCTCTGTTGGTGTTGGTGTTGGTGTATCCTTTTTTCCTCCTCCTTTCTTATCTTTTTCTTTTTCCTTGTCCATTTTCTCATTCCTTTTCTGTACTGACATATCTGTTGATTCTGTTTCCTTTAGTATTTGGGCACTTTGCGCTAAGCTTTGTTCTGTTTCTTTTGATCTGGTCTTCTTTTCCCAAGCAGTTGTTGTTCCTCCTTTTCGTATTAGCTCTTCTTTCTCAATCTTTTAATCCTGCTTCTGCTATCGACTGTGGTGATTTGTCTTTCCTTCTCCTTCTTTACCTCTGCTCTCAGCTGTGGTGGTTTGGCTTTCCTTCTCCTTTCTAGCCTTCTAGCTTATCTCCTTTCTTCCTATTCTCTCTTCTTATTTACCTTCCTCCTTTCACTCCTTAAATTTATGCCTTTTTATCTTCTTGAGTTTTTATGTTCTTATATATATATATATATATACATACACACACACACACACATATATATATATGTATATATTAAATATTTAGAAGGTAGGTAACAAGAAACAAGGTGTGGGATTCTTTTAGGTAGTGCCATTTTGCCAGGTTGACTTTTGATCTGCCCACTTCTCTTCTGAGTCTGTTCAGGGACTTCCAAGTTGTCCATTCTTTGCCCCTGGAGGAAGATCCTCGTGGGGGGCCATCCAGTTGGGGTTTCCTGGTTTGGCTGCCCAGAGGGATACCCTTGCTGTTGCTGGAGGGATGCCAAGAGGAGTGGTAGTTCTCATAAAGCTTTTCCTTGATTTGAGTCTACTGGGAGGAGGCTGGTAGCCATGTAGTGGGTGGCTTTCACGGTGTTCAACCTTATTTCTCTTACATTTAGCAGCAACTTCCCATCGCATATTGGGGGGGGGGAATGCTAGCTAGCTTATAGAGTTTATCAACAGGTGTAGGTTTAAGACATCCTGTGATTATTCTGCATGTTTCATTAAATGCTATGCTCACCTGTTTTGCATGGGCAGACCAAACAGGGCAGGCATACTCTGCAGTTAGGTAAGACAAGGCTAGGGATAATGTTCTTACTAATTTTGGATCTGCATCCCTGTGCTACCAGGAAGTTTCCACAGGATGTTATTGCGTGTAGCTACTTTGTGCTTGGTGTTCAAGCAGTGTTTCCTATATGCTAGCATTCGATCTAAGGTGATACCAAGATATTTAGGATAGAAACAATGACAATGACAGATAACCCAGTTTAATGTGGATTTTATACAGCTGAGTGGAAGGGGCCTAGGAAGGGCATTCCAGAACCTAGGAGCAGCCACTGAGAAGGCCCTCTTTGGTAATCCAGTAAGACTTTAACAGTTCCACCTTGTTTGCAAAGTACACGTTCGTGAATAAATATGCTTTGTACTGCCCCGGTTAAATAATAGTGTTCTGGTATTCAGTGTTGATAGGATTGTCACCAAAACGGCCTTTGAGAAACAAGAGAGGGGGAGATACTAGAACTTTGGAGGAACGCCATAGCTTGCAGAAGCTGAATAAAATACACAGTAACATATCCTGTGCAACAGCAGTAGACATAATACTGTGCAAATAGCCCAATTAGAATGGCATATGTTCAGTAGTAGGGTTGCCAGATTCTAAACTGGAGATGCCTTTCATACCTTTAATGGTTGTGTTGAAGTGGGAATTTTAGCTGCTGTTGCTTGTCATGGTACCAAGTAACTTATTGTTGAAGGCTTAAACAGCTGGAATCACCAGAGTGTTGTGTGGTTTCTGTGTTCTTGCAGTTTTTTCTCCTGATGTTTTGCCTGCATCCGTGGCTGGCATCTTCAGATTTATTTATTTTTTGTGTTAGGACCAAATCAAACAGCTGTATTGCATTTTTAATAAACAAACAAACAAACATACAAACATACAAAACACAAATTTTGCAAGTTTGGTAGTTGATTAAATGTCCTTTGACCAGTAGCTTGCCTCTGGTGTTACTATAAGAAGGTCCTCCATTGTGCGTGCAGCAGGGCTCAGGTTGCATTGCAGCAGGTGGTCGGTAGTGTGCTTTTCTCCACACTCGCATGTCGTGGGTTCCACTTTGTAGCCCAAGTTCTTAAGGTTGGCTCTGCATCTCATGGTACCAGAATGCAGTCAGTTCAGCGCCTTCCAAGTCGCCCAGTTTTCTGTGTGCCCAGGGGGGAGTCTCTCATTTGGTATCAGCCATTGATTGAGGTTCTGGGTTTGAGCCTGCCACTTTTGGACTCTTGCTTGCTGGGGTGTTCCAGTGAGTGTCTCTGTAGATCTTAGAATACTATTTCTTGCTTTAAGTTGTTGATGTGCTGGCTGATACCCAAACAGGGGATGAGCTGGAGATGTCACTGCCTTGATCCTTTCACTATTGCTTGCTACTTCCCAGCAGATGTCAGGTGGTGCAATACCGGCTAAACCAGGGGTCCTCAAACTAAGGCCCAGGGGCCGGATACGGCCCTCCAAGGTCATTTACCTGGCCATCACTCAGGGTCAGCCTAAGTTTGAAACGATGGAAAGCCCGCAACAACAATCCTATCTCATCAGCCAAAAGTAGGTCCACATTTCCCATTGAAATACTAATAAGTTTATTTTTCATAAAATTGTTATTCATTTTAATTATTGTATTGTTTTAAAGTGTTTTTTTGCGCTACAAATAAGATATGTATTGTGTTCCTAGAAAGTCATTCATGGTTTTTTCAAATTATAATCCGGCCCTCCAACAGTTTGAGGGACTGTGACCTGGCCCTCTGTTTAAAAAGTTTGTGGACCCCTGGGCTAAACAGTGTGATTTCTCCAGTGGTGTAGGGTGCAGACACCCGTGATAATGCGGCATGTCTCATTAAGGGCCACATCTACTTTTTTAGCGTGATGAGATGTGTTCCACACTGGGCATGCGTACTCAGCAGCAGAGTAGCAAAGCGCAAGGGCAGATGTCTTCGCTGTGTCTGGTTGTGATCCCCAGGTTGTGCCAGTCAGCTCTTCAGATTTCTTTTTTTGTCGTGTCAGGAGCAATTTGAGAAACTGCAAGTCGCTTCTGGTATGAGAGAATTGGCTGTCTGCAAGGACATTGCCTGGATGTTTTGATGTTTTACCATCCTTGTGGGAGGGTTCTCTCATGTCCCCACAATGGGGAGCTGGAGCTGATAGAGGGAGCTCATCCACGCTCTCCCAAAATTCGAATCTGTAACCTGTCGTTCTTCAGTCCTGCCGGCACAGGGGTTTAATCCACTGTGCCACTGCGGGCTCCTTCAGATGATCTGATAGTACTCAAGCAAGTATGTATATTTGGATGTGAGGTTTTGTTATGCAGTGCAAATTACAATAATTTGAACTTTATTTCACTTGATGGGTCAGGCATTCCGCTGCAATCTTGACATATAGGATGTGCAGTTTAATGACACTTTTGGACATGGAAGGGGGGCTGAATTTTCAGTTTTCTCTGTCTGTGACATGTTTTTAATGGTCTGCACATGCGAATCCATGACAAAAGAAACAGCCAAGTTTGGCTATTTGGAGTTCATGTATTCATATAAATCAAATCCATATGTATGAGCATTTGATCAAGGGCTTTGCAATGGATGCACATGGGAGGGCCTTTGATGATATAGTATTTGCAAGTTGCACTTCTCATTACCCAGTGAAAATGCAAGTATGTAGGATGGTCTGCTGGAGAGTGAAAATTCCAGAAGGAACTAAATTTTTCAAGTGTCAAGGCAGACTGCAGCATGATTATGTACATGATTACCCAAAGCCTTAAAAGTGTTAGATCATTATTTAATGTCCTGTTCTGAATAGAAGAAGTGAAATGTGTTTTCCTGTCAACTAGGAAATGAGTGTCTTTTTTTTGCTCTAGAAGAAGAAATAGTGACCAGTTAGAATTAAATGCATCCTGGACTTCAACACTTTGTGTATAAGTAGCCCAAGAATTTTTTCTGCCTAAAGCAAAGCAGCATAGGGTTGTTGTAGGTTTTTTCGGGCTATATGGCCATGGTCTAGAGGCATTCTCTCCTGACGTTTCACCCACAAGTCCACATACTGCACTGGCTATGCCGCACCAAACAATTCTTACAAATAATAGCTGGTAGACTGTGCAATTGAGATTTTTATTTTGAGTGGTGCTTTAGGCATTATACACCTGGCTTGGATAAGCATGTAGTGGGAAGCTATGCTGCTTTAATGTATTGTCGAAGGCTTTCATGGGCAGAATCACTGGGTTGTTGTAGGTTTTTTCGGGCTATATGGCCATAGTGTAGAGGCATTCTCTCCTGACGTTTCGCCTGCATCTATGGCAAGCATCCTCAGAGGTAGTGAGGTCTGTTGGAACTAGGAAAAAGGGTTTTGTGGGAGTTACTTTCAGAGATTCATTTCCTGAAGTAATTTTCTGTGTTGAAACTTTAAGACTTGAAACCCAGAAGTTTTTAAGATCTCTTCTCAAACGTAACCACAAACTTTGTATGCCAGATTTTTACTGAAACCATCAAGCATTTGTACCTGAAATATCCAAGTTTGTTCAAAAAAGTTCTTGTTATTTTTACCAACTTATACCAGCCTCAGTGTGAATACCTTTGTGGCAAAAGTGTTATTCAAGCCAGCTTTTTACCAGCCTCTAAGAAAACTAGAGTAACGCAGAGTGTGTTACTGAAGAACCTCTCAATAGTACCTCAGCCTGTTCATTAGTAATATGGTGGCAGCGGAAACCTTTTAATTCTTTTAAGTCTCACAGTTCCAGTGATTCCTAGTTCCTAGCTTCTAAATATTCTGTTGGTTCAACAACTAATCTCCCTCTATATTTTTGGTGAGCTAATCGGTAGTGGTGTCATCATGATAATTTGAAGGAGCAGCGGTTTGATCTTTATAATTTGGTGGTACAGCTGTGTGAATGTTATAATATGCCTTCTATTTTGTTTTAGTATTAAATATTAAGTTTATTTCAAGTTGCTGTTCTTGTTTTGGGTAGAAAAGGACAGAAATATCGACAATTTAGACTTCACTAGGTTCTTGTAGGTTTTTTCGGGCTATAGGGTCATGTTCCAGAGGCATTTCTCCTGACGTTTCGCTTGCATCTATGGCAAGCATCCTCAGAGGTAGTGAGGTCTGTTGGAAATAGGAAAATGGGTTTATATATCTGTGGAATGACTGGGGTGGGCAAAGAGCTCTCTGCTGACTTCCATCCCTGGTATGTATGGTATGTGCCATGCTCCCTCTATAGCAGTCAGGATTATTACTGATGGCCTACCAGAAAGGCTAAAGCAAAGTTCTTCATAAAGTAAATATTTAGGCATTCTTAGCCATAGCTAGGTGTTGAAAATAAACAGATAGTGCAAGATGATATCTCCCAGCCTTCTTCATCATTAGTTAAAGCTGGGGCAATGTGTGGTCACAACTAATTTAAATTCTTTTATATTCTACTAGCTGTCCCCTGCCACGCATTGCTGTGGCCCAGTCTGGTGATCTGGAAAATAAAGTAATGTGAAAGTGTTGGTTTCTAATATATGTAATTCCTTTATGCTTGTGAGTAAACAGTATTTCTTGTCGTTTCTTTGTCAGTGTTGATGTGGAGAGTGTCTGGTTTGCCTACTCTGGAATATGCAACATATCATTGTCCTTCTTTAAGGGTCTCTTTCAAATCTATGATACTATATCTGTCATAAACATGTGTGTGTGTGTGTGTGTGTGTGTGTGTGTGTGTGTGAGAGAGAGAGAGAGAGAGAGAGAGAGAGAGAGAGAGAGAGAATCATATCTATCTATCTATATCTATGGCTGGATGGCTCTTTGTCAGGAGGGCTCTGATTACATTTTCTTGCCCTGGTGAAGAGAGTTGGAACTGGATGGCCTTAAGTATTTTCTGTTGGTCATGGGGGTTCTGTGTGGGAAGGTTGCCCCATTTCTGTCGTTTGTGGGTTTCAGAATGCTCTTTAATTGTAGTGAACTATAAATCCCAGTAACTACAAACCCCAAATGTCAAGGTCTATTTCCTCCAAACTCCATCTGTGTTCATATTTAGGCATATGGAATTTTTGTGTCAAGTTTGGTCCAGATCCATCATTGTTTGAGTCCACAGTGCTCTCTGGATGTAGGTGAACTACAACTTCCAAACTCAAGGTCAATGCCCACCAAACCCTTCCAGTGTGTTCTGTTGGTCATGAAGTCCTGTATGCCATGTTTGGTTCAATTCCATCATTGGTGGAGTTCAGAATGCTCTTTGATTGTAGGTGAACTATAAATCCCAGCAACTACAACTCCCAAATGTCAAGGTCTATTTCCCTTAAACTCCATCTGTGTTCATATTTGGGCATATGGAATATTCGTGCCAAGTTTGGTCCAGATCCATCATTGTTTGAGTCCACAGTGCTCTCTGGATGTGGGTGAACTACAATTCCCAAACTCAAGGTCAATGTCCACCAAACCCTTCCAGTTTTTTCTGTTGGTCATGGGAGCCCTGTGTGGTAAGTTTGGCCCAATTCCATCATTGGTGGAGTTCAGAATGCTCTTTGATTGTAGGTAAACTATAAATCCCAGCAACGACAATTCCCAAATGACAAAATCAATTTTTTTGAGTGGAGGACATAAATTGGACTGTTAGGTGTCTTGTGTCCAAATTTGGTGTCAATTCCCCCAGTGGTTTTTGAGTTCTGATGGTAGCACGAACTAACATTACATTTTTTCATATATATGTATATACTAGGAGCCCCCGGTGGCGCAGTGGGTTAAAGCACTGAGCTGCTGAGCTTGTTGATCGAAAGGTCGCAGGTTTGATTCCGGGGAGCGGCATGAGCTTCTGCTGTCAGCCCTAGCTTCTGCTAACCTAGCCGTTCGAAAACATGCAAGTGTGAGTAGATCAATAGGTACCGCTCCGGCGGGAAGGTAACGGCGCTCCATGCAGTCATGCTGGCCGCATGACCTTGGAGGTGTCTACGGACAACGCTGGCTCTTCGGCTTAGAAATGGAGATGAGCACCACACCCCAGAGTCAGACATGACTGGACTTAATGTCAGGGGACTACTTTTACCATTACCTTAGGTTGGAATTAGGACCATGTTGCCAAACTCTCATCATATACCTGGCTACTCCAAAAGGATATTTACTATTATTTATATTATATTATTGTTATATTATTTCTATTTATAATTCTAAGGTAGAGAGGAAGGATGGTAATATCTGGATTATTTATTATTATTTTAATAATAGTATGATAATATTATTTTATGTTATTACTATTTATAATTAGTTATGCTAGGTAGGTAGGATCTGTAGGAGTTAAGCTCAAAGTTATCTAAAGAATTATTTGTCTTGGACACTTGCTAGTTAGGAATTCAAAATCTTGTTTCCCATTGTCAGGCCCACAACTCATATAGTAGGGTTCCCATGAGATCCTAGGAAATCTAGAACTCTGGGGGTAAGTAATTTAGCACGTTCCCTATACTTTTTGTAGCTTCTTTATGTGTGTGTAAAGGTCTTCTTATTAGATTCTTTACAAAGTAATTCTTTGAGGTATATTAAGCACAAAATTTCATTTTCACGGCAGGACAACCCTTTTACCCAATTTGCGTCTCTCTGATCTTACCTCTTTCTAAAGGATTTTGAACTGGCAGCTGTTTTGCAACAGGATCTGCCTTAATCTGTTCCCTGCCACCCACTGCCTTTTCCAAAAGAGAGCTTTCTTAGCCATACCATTGCAAAAAACTAATTTCAGAGATACATACAAAGAGGTTCTGATAGACTATTCTGCAAATAGAGAATTTTATTTTTTCACAAGAAGCCACAATGCTTTTAAAGCAAGACCTTCGACCTCATCAGATGGGCCGATTTGCCCATCGTACGCTACTTCACCTCCCTTTATTTCATGGAGCCCTTCACATGATGTAAAGGGACTTCCAGCCAGGCTCCATGCTGAAAAGGGAAGTGAAGCGGCACACGCTGCCACTTTGGCAATAAGGGAGACTTCCTGTGTTGCCTTCACTTCAATTGGGGGGAAGCGAGGCAGCTACGCTTCCCCTCATGGGATGACGGAGAAGGTAATGTGGGTAATATGGGGTGTGGAACAGCGGCTTCTCCATGCTCCCTCAATTCACCTCAGATACACTTCAATTAAGGGTGAATCCATGGACCTTTATACAAGGGTTGAATGAAAAGTAATGCCTCCACCTTTGTAACTCCTCAACAGATGGCAGTACTGGTATGCAGTAGGTACTGACTTGTTCAGTAGACTCTCCTCTACAGTTCCATTTTGGTGGGAAGCCTTATTTATTTATTTAGAGCTTTTATAACCCGGTCTTCTCAACCTCCAAAGAGGGACTCAGGCCCGCTCACAACAGAAGATTCGTAGACAATAGTATAAAAACATCACAACCTCATAATAAACTAATTCATAAAATACATTAAAATACATTCATAAAATTACATAAGGCCAGGTTGTCAGAGTGAAATCACAATTCATCACCATCTGTCAATGTGGTCAAGAGTTATTGACTCAATCATCAAATGCCATATTCCAAAGTCAAGATTTCACCAGCTTTCTAAAAGTCAGGAGAGAAGGGGCAGATCTAATCTCCAGCAGGAGAGTTCCAGAGCCAAGGGGTGTCTGCTGTAATAGTAACTTGGTTTTTTCAATGTTCAATGACAGGCCGAGCTTCTCGTATGCTTCTGCAAAGGTGTTTAGAGTGGCTTGTAGATCTTCTTCTGAATGTGTATAGGCAACATTGTCATCAGCATACTGGAGTTCTATAACAGATGTTGTTGTAAGCTTGGTTTTGGCTTTCAGTCTGCTGAGGTTGAATAGCTTGCCATCTGTCCGATAGATGATTTCCACTCCGGTGGGAAGTTTCCCATCAACAAGTCCCATGCCCACGAGGTGTCTTAGAAGGATACCATGACCAACTGTTCGAAGGCCGCTGAGAGGTCCAGGAAAACCAACAGGGACACATTCCCCCTGTCTAGTTCCTGGCATAGATTATCTACCAAGGTGACCAAGGCTGTTTCAATTCCAAACAATTAAGTGACTGCAGAGAGATTTTGTTGAGGGAACCCTCTACCCCTGTTAGCTCTCCCTTTCCCCACCATAATGCTTTTTATCTTGGATGAAAGAACAGCAATAAGATATAGCCCGCAATTCATTTGGGGGTACTTTAAACAGCCATGTTTAAAAAATTCTCCATCCCATTCTCTCTTACATTTTATCCCCCATCTGCAGTACACGGGCAACAATATAGAAATGCCTTACAGGGCAATACCGTGCTGCAGTATTTTATGTTTAAACATACTCAACACTTTCAAGAAGAAACCAGCCTTCTGGTACTGTTCTGCCTCTAATTGCAGCTTGATCCGCACCAATTAACAAAGAACATTTTTGCAAGTTGTACTTGTCATCCAGATTTTACTGTTCTGATGGAACTAAAGTTATTGCCTATTTTTATCTGTACCTTTCAATTGTGAAGGCCAAGGGAGTTTGCAGAATCTCACATTATTTAAAAATACACCGCTATTGGAAGAGTGGAATCAAATCAAGAAAGGCCTACTGTGCAACCTGAGCTAGGAAATAATTTATGCCCAAACAACTGCATAGCATATATTGTAAATATGTGATATCAGGCTCATAAATTCTTCCAGGCAGTTGCATTGTATTAGCAACAGGCTCTGGTCTAGCTCTTATGGTCCATTTTCCTGCAATCAGTTCTGTTACTAAGAGACAGCTGATACAATGGGCTTTACTGTCATATGAGCTTTTTATCGTCATTTCTTCTCTCAGAGCCCTGACTATATGGAGATCCTGGAGCAAGAGTTACTCAATATTTATTTATTGATTTATTTACCGCATTTGCATGCTGCCTTTCTCAGCCAGAGGCGACTCAAGGCGGTTTACAGTTGGCAGCAATTCGATGCCATAACAATTACCAAAATACAGTTTAAAAAATTATAAAAACAATTAAAACGTTTAAAACGCTTGATACTTGTTATTACTGTTATGATGTTTGTGCTATTTTAATTTGTAATTTGCTGTTGTTTTTCTTTTAATCTGTATGTTGCCTGGGCTTGGCCTCATTAAAGCCACCCTGAGTCCCCTTGGGGAGATGGAGGCAGGGTAGAAAAATAAACAACTTCTTCTACTTCGACTTCTTCTACTACTACTACTTCTTCTTCTACTAATACTACTTCTACTACTACTTCTACTTCTTCTTCTTCTACTTCTTCTACTTCTCCTTCTACTTCTTCTACTTCTTCTTCTACTTCTTCTTCTACTTCTTCTACTTCTACTTCTTCTTCTACTTCTTCTTCTACTTCTTCTTCTACTACTTCTACTTCTTCTACTACTTCTTCTTCTTCCTCTACTTCTTCTTCTACTTCTTCTTCTACTTCTTCTACTTCTTCTTCTTCTACTTCTACTTCTTCTACTTCTTCTACTTCTACTTCTTCTTCTACTTCTTCTACTTCTACTTCTTTTACTTCTCCTTCTACTTCTCCTTCTACTTCTTCTTCTACTACTTCTTCTTCTACTACTTCTTCTACTTCTTCTTCTTTGTTGTAAAGAAGAGCGTTTATGATGTATGTAGTCATGATTTCTATGTAGTCTGAATTCTTGTTGTATACATTCAAGTCGTTTCTGATTCATAGGGACCTTAAGATGCATCCATCATAGGGTTAGAGTTCTTTGAGGTTGTGTGAAGGTGACTTTCCCAAATCCAACCAACGGGTTTCCATGGCTGAGTGACAAATGAAACCTTTATTTCCAGACTCCTAGTCCAACACTCAAACCAATACACTACACTGGCTTTCTGTGCTCTGAATTAGCACTGTTCAAGGACTGGTTCATCTCCTTGGTATGAATTCAGCTTCAAAAGTACATCTTTAGTTCTCGGTTACAAAGTAGTCTTCTCCAGTGGATAAAGAGCAGCAAACTGTTTGCTCAGTTTTCCGTTTTGTTAGCCCCAAACTGGCAGTAAAAAGAAGACTCACAACATCAATTCTACTCCCGCCAATCACAACCTCTCACACTCTTAATTATTGGGAAGGAAATTGAACAAATGACAAGTGTAATGCAGAGCTGGCTGAAATGAGCATTGTTGCTAAGGAAACAAGTCAACTGTCCCAAAGAGGGGAAAATATTAGGTGAATGGAGATAAAGCTGTAAGAGAAGAACCCTCATTTTATTGTTTCCCTGATGCTCCTGTATGAACAGCTAGGCGGGGGAGAAACTTTAGTTCCAGAGCCTGGGGAAGGCTTTGGTATTAATAGGTCTTGAAGTGGCTAAACATTTTGTCTAATTAGAAACACCTAGGAAGGAAAACAGAGGTAGGCAGGCAGGAAGGCATGGCTTCATCATTATATATACAGTGGATGTACACAGTTGCAAACTTTATTAATCATGGAATCATAAGAGTTGGAAGAGACCTCATTGGCCATCCAGTCCAACCCCCTGCCAAGAAGCAGGAAAATTACATTCAAAGCACCCCTGACAGATGGCCATCCAACCTGTTTAAAAGCTTCCAAATAAGGAGCCTCTACCACACTCCGGGACAGAGAGTTCCACTGCTGAACAGCTCTCACAGTCAAAAAGATCTTCCTAATGTTAAGGTGGAATCTCCTTTCCTGTAGATTAAAGCCATTGTTTCGCATCCTAGTCTCCAGGGTAGCTTCCTCCCTATGACTTCCCCTCACATATTTATACATGGCTATTATGTCTCCTCTTAGCCTTCTCTTCTGCAGGCTAAACATGCCCAGCTCTTTAAGCCGCTCCTCATAGGGCTTGTTCTCCAGACTCTTGATCATTTTAGTTGCCCTCCTCCGGACACATTCCAGCTTGTCAATATCTCTTCAATTGTGGTGCTCAGAATTGGACACGGTGTGATTCCAGGTGTGGTCTAACCAAGGCAGAATAGAGGGGAAGCATGACTTCCCCGGATCTAGACACTATACTCCTATTGATGCAGGCCAAAGTCCTGTTGGCTTTTTTGCCGCTGCATCACATTGTTGGCTCATGTTTACCTTGTTGTCCACGAGGACTCCAAAATCTTTTTCACAAATAATGCTCTCGAGCCACACGTCCCCCATTATGTATCTTTGCATATTGCTATATAAGAGACACTTTACAATCCAAAAAATTGTGACAGACCAAAGGAGTCTTGTCTACCCACCACTCTTCTCCAAGGATGTTAGAGTTCAGCCTGTGATTGTGTTTCAAGATCAAGGTGCTTTGGATGTGGGGAATGATGCCAATGAGGGCTAAGATGGCAATGGTTTGGTCAATGATATTAATGCAGAGAATGACATAGAGACGCTAGTTCAAAATATAGTTTCCCATGAGAATGTTCCTACAGGGTATAGGGAGTTTACTCCCCAAATTGCTCCCAGATAGTTCCCAGGATTTGGGGCTTGAAAACAACTTGGCACCTGCAGGAACTAATGAGCATATAGACAGGTGGGTGGAAATTAGCCAAAACAGACAGCTCAACCAAGGCCTTTGACGTTCTGCCAGGCTTCGGCAGATAAGGATGAGAGGCATTCAGGGAAAACGAAACCAATTTCTGAGTGCTTGGAATGGCTGAATGTGAGGATATAAAGTTTCAACTTTGCTAAACTCTACCTTGGACTACTTTGTTCCTGCTTATCTTCTTACCTAATTGGAATAACCTCTTCTCTAAAAGTGTCTTTTTACCTTGCTGCTTTTACTTATCTTCAATCAAAAAGTATTGTTTTCCTACTAAATGTATGGTGTATTGTCGAAGGCTTTCATGGCCGGAATCACTGGGTTGTTGTAGGTTTTTTCGGACTATATGGCCATTAATTTTACAGTGTAGATGCACCCATGAACATAATAAGATGGCCAAGAAAGCATTATCTGTGCAATTTCCTCCTTAGCAGGCTCTTATTAAAGGTCAAAAACAAGGCTAATAAAAAATGACCAACCCTAAAGTTATTTTAAAGTGAATCTCAGATCTCCACCTAAATCCACTTCTATTCTTATGTTAACTTACTCGTTTAGAAGACTATTTAAATTTTCCCATTACATCAAATGTTTGGATATTATTCATTGTCAGTATAATGGAGGAAGATAAGAAAGGTAGTTGTATACTGAGACGAGGGAACCTCTGTGTGTCAGTGCTGTAGAGGACATGCTGTCCCTGCTCACATTTCCTTTTCTGTTTTGAGTATTAATAACTCCCAATACTCTGTGCAGAGAGGAGTGCTTACAATGGGGAATGTGAGTTCTGAGGCCTTTTTCTTTCAAAAGGAAATGTCAAAGAGAACTGACAGATTATATCTATCTTGTTCAACTTGGCTCCTTAAATGTCCTTTTACTTCAAATTGCAAAGCATCTTTCTGCAGTAATTATAAAAAGCACCTGCATTGATATTTCAGTTGAATAGATTTATTACTTAATTGGTTCGCCAGCAGATGGGTTCAAAAGCAGGATGGCTCTATTGTAGTCTATATAACCTGGGATTGCAAGGTTTTCAGAGAACAGTTTCACAGGGCTTCTATTTCAAAAACCCAAACCAAACCACCCTACTCTCCCGCTTCATTCACTAAATTTTCATTGGCGGCAAGTCAGGAAATCTCATTATCTATGTATAACCATTCATAGTTTCCCTTTCTTCTACCATGGAAAATCAATTTAGTCTGACTTGGCCACGGTAGTCCACACTCTGGTTACATCCCGCCTAGACTACTGCAACGCTCTCTACGTGGGACTGCCCTTGAAGATGGCCCAGAAGCTTCAATTAGTCCAACGTGTGGCAGCCATGATTCTAACAGGAGCGGAGCGCAGGGAGCATGCAACCCCCCTGTTGCGCCAGCTCCACTGGCTGCCGATCTGCTACCGGGCTCAATTCAAGGTGTTGCTGTTGGCCTATAAAGCCCTAAACAGTTCCGGCCCAAGATACCTATCTGACCGCATCTCGGCCTATGAACCGACCAGAACTTTGAGATCTTCCGGGGAGGCCCTGCTCTCAGTCCCGCCGGCTTCTCAAGCACGGTTAGCGGGGACGAGAGATAGGGCCTTCTCGGTGGTGGCCCCTCGGCTGTGGAACGCCCTTCCTACGGACATTAGGCTGGCACCATCTCTCATGGCATTCCGAAAAAAGTTGAAGACCTGGATGTTTGTGCAGGCGTTCGAGTAATCTAGTGCAATATTTGGTAATTGAACATAGGAATGGAACAATGGACGATGAATCTGGACTACGCTTTGACGATGAGACGATTGGGTTTGGTTAGGGTAATAACTGTTATTATAATTGCTTATTGTTTATTAGTGGATATTGTGTTAAGTGGTTTATTGTTATGTGTTGCATTGAATTATTGCTGTTTTTATTGTGTGTGAACCGCTGTGAGTCGCCTCCGGGCTGAGAACAGCGGTATATAAGCAAAGTAAATAAATAAATAAATAAATAAATAAATAAATAAGAGATAAAATAGCTGCATGGTGCATTCTGATGGCCTTTCTCTTAGAAATGCCTTGCTTAGAGCCGATTTATTTATTTATTTACTATATTTATATACCACCTTATCTAGCCCTCGGGCGACTCAAAGCAGTTTACAGTAGCAAAAGTCAATGCTCAAAACGGCTAACATATAGTCAATTATTAAAGATAAATATGCAAGGGGCATCACTAAAAACAAAAGCAGAAGAGCTCATGGGGATCAAGTATCCAACACTGCGCAGAGGAGCTCAATTGCCATTCTTTAATATCTTAAGACAAGAGGGGGCCACTTCACACCGGCAGCACTCAAGCTGTTTGAAGCTAAGTCATTAGCCCAACTCTTGTATGGGGCTCAGCTGGGCCCCTTCCCCAGTTTTGCCCCATTAGAGCTGGTTCAGTCAAAGTTTCTGAGATCGGCCTTGCAGGTCCCTAAATGCGTTTCTAATGCCACCCTGCAACTAGAGACGGGCTTTATGAGAGTGGAGGCCAGGGTGTGGGTGGCCATACTCAACCTCTGGCTCAGACTATCCCGTGCACCCTTTGGTATTGCCCCACTAACCATAAAGGATGACTTCCAATCCACATGGAAGCAGGCGGTAGCATCAAAAATCTCCTCATTGGAATTCTCTCCAGGTCTACTATTCGCTATGGATTACAATCAAGCCAAAACACTTATTAAACAACGTATCACAGACACAGAGTGACAACTAGATCTGGCCTTGGTTCCAACCTTCCTTATCAATGAAGACAGCAGATATCTTGCCTCCCCTATGGCATATTTAACAAATTTCGAGGTTCCTCTTCATTGAAGGGCTTTCACCCTGGCTCGATACCACGCTCTCCCATCAGCTGTACTCAAAGGCCGCTACTGGAAGATCCTTTTCCCAGAGAGACTCTGCCCCTGTGACTCGGGTCATGTAGAAACAATAGAATATGTGCTCCTTCAGTGCCCGTTCTACAGGGATATCCATGCCAGGCTTATCTTACCTCTGATATACAAGCACCCAGGCCATTCAGGACAATTTTATACCTCCCTGCTACTTGCAGATATTAATTCAGCTACAACCTACAATGTTGTAAAGTTCTTTGCAGCAGCATACAAAATCCGTCAGGGAATGACTAGTCCAGTAATCTTCTTCCCTGAATCTGCAATTTGGTGATGGATCTGGGCATTGTATGTTTTTACCCTGTTTCCCCTTCCAAATTGTGCTTCAGTAATTATATTTGTATTTTTAATGTACCAAACATACCAAGTTTGTATGAAAATGTGACTCTATTTCCTGTGCTGGTCAATGATCGAAATAAATGATTTGATTGATTTGACGAATTAGTGTCAATAGAACCAACTGTCGTGAACCAGATGCCTTAAAGGAGCCAGACACAAAATAAAGGTCCAAACAATGTTTATTAACACAACAAAAATAGCATAGAAACACTTAACTCAGTGTTACTAGCAATAACTAAAAAGACTGCAGCAACTGCTGTTCAAAAAACAAAAATGTAGCAAATAATCCGGATTATACTGGAATATAATCCAGGATAACAAAAAGCTCTAGCAAACTGCTTCAAAATCACAGAGTTCAATAACTAAGAGGAAACAAGGTGGAAGCAAGCGAAATCGTAGTCCAGAAACAGTCCCAAATCAAAACACATTCAAAAGCAGAAGATAAAGTCCAGGAAGCGATGTCGTCGTCCAAAAATAATCCGGAGTCAAAACGGGAGTTGAAGTCAGCACTTATGAGATTACAGTCTGTAGAAGCACGGTAACACAGCAATTTGCAGTCCCAGGACCCAAGTCAAGAGTAATGGCAGCAACAAAGTCCCAAGCACGAATACAACACTTTGCCTACTGCAAAGTCCCAAATGTTTGATACCTTCTTTTATCCTATAACTCATTATCGGATGATGAACTGCTCTCCACCCTGTCTTCATCACTCTCAGGTGCCTTAGCTTCCACAGCTGCTCACCACCGTCCGTCCCTCCAACTTTTCCAGCGAATATCAAGACTTAGATCACCCCATGTATTACCAGGTTGCCAGTCTCCTGAAAACCCTTCAAACTCATCACTAGATGTTGGTTGTGTACATATGTCCCTGATCTCTTGCACATGGGTCCAGTCCATCCTCCTCTCCGTTATCATTCCCAGTCCCATCACTCCCCATGAACCCCATAAAGTCTTCCTCCTCCATTGGAGCATTAAGTATTTCACGGATCCGCTTCCTTTCCCATTCTTTATCTGACTCTTGCTCCCGAATAACCCACTTCAAACCTCTACTCCCATCTCCCTCTTCCTCCATTTCAGAATCTGAGAAACCTTCGAATGAATCAGTATCTGTAGGTGTCATGAATATCTCCCTAATTCGTTTCCTTTGCTGCTCTTGTTCCAGCACCTGAGCAGCCCTCTTTCCCCTTCTACTACCAGTTGTAGCTTGACCAGCACACTCTACTACAACACCAACCATGTCATGATTTCAGTATCGCCAAATCAAAGAAAACTTTAACATAGATAATAAGATAGGTTTTGAAACAAAAGATACATTTTGGGATAAAGTCCTAAGAACAGACACAAAATTAATTTAAAATATATACCAACAATTACTAATTTGATCTACGGAAATCGATCAAGTTAAGGATAACATGATAAGCTGGTCAAAAGATATAGGCCACTCCATACTGATGGCAGAATGGAAAGAGATTTCGTTAAAGAAATTAAGATATTCCTATGCAATGGATCTCAAGGAAAACTGGTATAAAATCTTTTATAGATGGTACCTAATACCAGAAATACTTTCAAAACTTAGCAAAGGCAAAACGAAAGATGAATATTGGAAATGTGGAAGACAAAGGCAACTTTATCCACATGCGGTGGAAGTGTAAGAAAATAAAGGATTTTTGGTACCAAATACAAAAGAAGATAGAGCAGATCCTACATATAAAATTTGATTCAAAACCAGAAACACTGCTGCTAGGGATTGTGGATCTCAAAATGGATAAAAATGTGGACAAGATAATTTTTACCTAATAGCGGCCGTGAGAATGACCCTGGCCAAAGTATGACGATCCAAGGAAATACCCATAGTGGAACTGGATGATAAAGGTACTGGACATAATAAATATGGACTAAAAATTTCAAACAATATAATCAAACCTCAAAGAACGGACTAGAAAAAAATTCTGGAATATGTAAAAGAAGAAAATAAAGAAGTATATATATTAGAACCTTATAACAGAAACTCAAAGGAAATATAAATACGAAACCAACGACAAAACAAATGAAGATAAGGAGAAAAAAAATTGAACAGTTGTGAAGTCCTGGAAGATCCTGGAAGTACTTTACCCAACCCTACCCTTTGTGTTTTTAATTATTTTTTTCTTTAAATATATCTTCACTATCCTATTTTCCTACTTTCTTTCACAAGATTTATTGTTCCCACTCTTTTTAAATAAATAAGATGAAAAATAATTAAAAAACATTTTAAAAAACATCATAGAACAGTTAAAAACAATTAAAACAATAGCATAATAAACAATGATTATAAAGTCAATAAAACATCTCATTAGTGTTTCTTAGTTAAAATCAAGATCCAGTCTCATCATCCAATTATTACTAGGAAAGAAGGGCTTCATCCCATGAGGAGGAGAAAGCAAGGGAAATTGTCTTCTTAACATAACATTTGTTCCGTTCTGTTTATATGGAAAGTGGATAAAAATAGTCACCCCTATGACATTCAATGTACTTTTGTCTGTTTCTACTGTAATCCTCCACTTTGTGACTCTAGTTCCTGCCCAGTTGTTGTCTTCCTTTTTAAGAAGGGTAACTTTGCAATTGCAGAAGTCGGAAATCTAGGTCTTTAAAAAGAGGAAAATATAGCCACAGCGGTGCTATATCAAAATTGTGCAACTCCTGAAGAATAAATTATTTCTTAAAATTACTCTAAAAGTTTCATGCAAGAGAATTAATGGCAAGAAAAGGAGCATCGAGGCTTGAGACCGCTCACAGGAATGCTCACTCTTTAATGCTGCTAAAATGATCAAACACAAGTGAACCTGACAATTCCCAACCCACATGTATATAAGGGCCTTTACCCATTTCTGTGTGAATCAAGTCAGTTAGAGAAATGATCTGTCCCCTTGATTTTACTCTGATTTTATTTTGAGAAGTTGCTCATTTCCCAGGGATACGAGAAAGAAACTAAAGGCCTGTTTTTTAAATAACACTTAGAGACCTGACAGCCCTGATTTTTACAATTTAGTAACTGGCAGATATAAATTCAGATGTAGAAATGGAATTAATAACTGGCATGTATGAATTAAAATGCAGACTAGCAACAAAATGTTGCAATGTGGAGTATTCCTGTCCTGGAGTTGAATCTGTTGTAGCCTGGTCAGATTCAGAAGATGAGGAAGGGGATGCCGGGATAGATTCAGAGGGCTCAGAGAAGGATAGAAGTGGCCTGGAGAGAGTTGTTTTGGAATCTCCTGGCAGTTCCCACGAGACTGGAGAAAGCAATATCAGTTCTCATGAGAACCTGCCAGAAGTGCAAACTGAGAAAAATGTAGGAGACAAATGTTTGTATAGGTCAAGGTGCTTGGAACTGCAGAGACAGAGCATGCAACAAAGACAAGCTTTCCTTTTCCCAGAGGCTTAGAGATAAGAAAAGGGGAATCAGGTGTGTGGAAAATGATGTTATGGGAGGGATTGAGGCTTTGTAAAGTGGTTCCCGCTGGTACAATCATTTGTGAGAGCAACATTGTATTCAGGTGAACAGCTCTTGGGTCTTGGTCCTATGTTCTTGGAATTCATGTATTCAAGTTTTTGAGTTTGTTCTTGCTTCTGGCATAGGTTGCTGCTGTAGCGAGGGAGGGAGACTATTTCCTCTTTTAAAAACCACTTTGCTGCCTTATATTAGTTCAGTTTCTTCTTTTAAATTGGCTGGGACTTTCTGTATGCTGTTAAACCTTTGTACTTTATATCACAGGCAATGAAACACTCTTGTGTATAATGAAGTAACACAGTTTATTTATAACTTCTGGCTCCAACGCTTGTGGTTACATTTGTGTTTTGTTGCAATCTTGAGGCTTACAGTCAGTATCATTTACTTGGTTAACTTTTCTGAATAAACTATCAATGTTTCACATTCACAAACATGTTACTTGCTTTACACACTCTTGGCTGAATTATATTCTGAACTAAGGCAACACTAGCCTTCTTTATGTTCCTTAAAACTCGAGCTCTATTTAACTAACTGCTTCTCTATATCAGAAGTCTTTAACACATCTTCATAACTGCTTATTTCTATCAGGCACTCAAAAACCAACTCTCCTCTTCACATACGGATTCCTAACTGTCATTTTCAAACTCCCTCACTCTAACTGCCTCTTTCAGAACCTTGGCTCCGCCCCTTTGGAATGTTCAGCTCTGCTCTCCCCAACTGTCATTTTGGCCTAGCAGCCTTTTCAAATCCTGGGCCTACACTAATCTGCATATGACCAATCGGCTTCACATATGCAAATGAATCCTATCTCTGCTGTTGCTACCCTGTCTGTGCCTATTCTTCCCTATTCTTCTGCCATATGTAAACATAGAGCTATACACCAAAACTTTAACATAGAGTAGCAATTTCACTACACCTGCCTTGGATTTATGCTATCTTATTTATCGATATTTTTGTCTATTGATCCTGGAGATAGTATTTGAAAGGAAATAACCTTTTAAACTTTGATTCTCTCTTTTGAATTTGCTTATTTTATATATACTCTTCTTTAAATAAACTTTTACTTACTGGATTATCTGAACAGAGTGTGGTTTGTGGGTAAAAGGTGTTTCAGGGCTCTAGTGCAACAAGCCAGCCATGCCTTCTTTCAAGGTCTTTCATTCCACTCTTCTTCCCTGCTAAATAGTTATTTTCTTTCCAAAGTAATATGAATGTGAGAAAATCCCAATTGCTTTTGGGTTCCCTCCTAACTGCTTTTTTTTAAA
Source organism: Anolis sagrei ordinatus (assembly GCF_025583915.1). Classification (NCBI taxonomy): domain Eukaryota; kingdom Metazoa; phylum Chordata; class Lepidosauria; order Squamata; family Anolidae; genus Anolis; species Anolis sagrei. The sequence continues at coordinate 127,112,761 of NW_026847438.1, forward strand.
AGTTCTGTAAAGCCTTAGAGTCCCCCAGATCTGTTGGTAACTCTCTTTTGTATAGGTATGATTGTTTTGGCTATTATTGCCAGTCAGGGAATTAATTTACTGTTGGTATAGAACAATTGTGTGTGTTGTTGTAGGTTTTTGGGCTATATGGCCATGTTCTAGAAGCATTCTCTCCTGATGTTTTGCCTGCATCTATGGCAAGCATCCTCAGAGGTTGTGAGGTCAGCCTCACAACCTCTGAGGATGCTTGCCATAGATGCAGGCGAAACGTCAGAAGAGAATGCTTCTAGAACATGGCCGTATAGCCTGAAAAACTTACATCAACCCAGTGATTCCAGCCACGAAAGCCTTCGACAATAAATTGTGTGTGCATTTGTCTTTATTTTGCACCATCCTGAAAATGCTATAAGGTAGCATAATCTACTTGTTTTTAAAGAGCATATAAACATTTTAAAGCATTTAATTGTAAGGAAAAACAGACCTGTGTTGAGTGCAGTTCTGCGAACTCTGCCTTCATTTTGAGCTAGCCAAATAAATCTGTTACCCAAGAGATTTGTCTTGCAGTTGCAACACCAGCAAAATAAATGTTTTCCCCCTTTGAGCCAGTATTAATTACTCACAGGTTTTTGGAGAAACGAAAAAAGGTGAAAGAAATAAAAGTCTAAAAAAGGTGCTTCTAGTCCAAATATTTTATTTCCCATGGCTTTGCTGGAATTTTTGCTGATTGAAGGTTGATACTGGAAAAAGTCTGTATGCCATGAGACATGTCGACTAGCATTTGCTTTACATAGAATCATAGAATCATAGAATATAATCAAAGAGTTGGAAGAGACCTCATGGGCCATCCAGTCCAACCCCCTGCCAAGAAGCAGGAATATTGCATTCAAATCACCCCTGACAGATGGCCATCCAGCCTCTGTTTAAAAGCTTCCAAAGAAGGAGCCTCCACCACACTCCGGGGCCGAGAGTTCCACTGCTGAACGGCTCTCACAGTCAGGAAGTTCTTCCTCATGTTCAGATGGAATGTCCTCTCTTGTAGTTTGAAGCCATTGTTCCGCGTCCTAGTCTCCAGGGAAGCAGAAAACAAGCTTGCTCCCTCCTCCCTGTGGCTTCCTCTCACATATTTATACATGGCTATCATATCTCTCTCAGCCTTCTCTTCTTCAGGCTAAACATGCCCAGCTCCTTAAGCCGCTCCTCATAGGGCTTGTTCTCCAGACCCTTGATCATTTTAGTCGCCTCCTCTGGACACATTCCAGCTTGTCAATATCTCTCTTGAATTGTGGTGCCCAGAATTGGACACAATATTCCAGGTGTGGTCTAACCAAAGCAGAATAGAGGGGTAGCATTACTTCCCTAGATCTAGACACTATGCTCCTATTGATGCAGGCCAAAATCCCATTGGCTTTTTTTTGCCGCCACATCACATTGTTGGCTCATGTTTAACTTGTTGTCCACGAGTACTCCAAGATCTTTTTCACACGTACTGCTCTCGAGTCAGGCATCGTCCCCCATTCTGTATCTTTGCATTTTGTTTTTTTCTGCCTAAGTGGAGTATCTTGCATTTGTCACTGTTGAACTTCATTTTGTTAGTTTTGGCCCATCTCTCTAATCTGTCAAGATTGTTTTGAATCCTGCTCCTGTCCTCTGGAGTATTGGCTATCCCTCCCAATTTGGTGTCGTCTGCAAACTTGATGATCCTGCCTTCTAACCCTTCATTTAAGTCATTAATAAAGATGTTGAACAGGACCGGGCCCAGGATGGAACCCTGCGGCACTCTGCTCGTCACTTCTTTCCAAGATGAAGAGGAAGCATTGGTGAGAATCACCCTCTGGGTTCGTCCATTTAACCAATTACTGATCCACCCCACCGTAGTTTTGCCTAGCCCACATTGGACTAGTTTGTTTCCATCACCCTGGCCATTTTAGAGCTCTAACAATAAGCCATCTCGTATTTCCTGAACTAGACAGCATTCACTGGTATATGACAAGACCAGAACTTTCCAAATATTTCATGTTATTGACACACTTTTAGACATGCATAATTTCATAACATAATAATTCAGTTTTATTAGCACACCTAAATGTATGGGGACACAACATATGTCATAAAAACAATTTAACTATATTAAAATATATTATTTATTGTTTATATTTATTTATTTATTTATTTATTTATTTACTGTATTTCTATACCGCCCTTGATAGCCCGAGAGCGACTCAGGGTGGTTTACAAAACGGCACAATTCGATGCCACAATAATATAAACAGTTAAAAGCATATAAACATCCTTAAAATTCCATAAACAATAAAATCAATAAAAAGTAAAACATAAATCCCACGTATCTACTTTCCAGAATCTTTATCCGATTGCAATTGTCCAGCCATTCCGAGGCCAAGTAATTATTTACTACATTGCATTTGAGAAAGACTGCTCACAAAGCCAGGTTTTGACCTCTCTTTTTTTGGAATTTTAGGAGAGTGGGAGCCGATCTAATATCTCTGGGGAGATATTAGATATCTCCGATCTAACATTTCAGTGGTGGCCCCATAGCCGAGGGTGGTAGCCATGTAGTGGATGGCTTTCACGGTGTTCAACCTTATTTCTCTCACAGTTAGCAGCAACTTCATGTTGCACATCGGGGGTGGGGGGAGGGGAGGGGAGGCAATGCCAGCTAGTTTGTAGAGTTTATCAACAGGCATAGGTTTAAGACATCCTGTCATTATTCTGCATGTTTCGTTCAATGCTATGTTCACCTGTTTCACGTGGGTAGACTTGTGCCAAACAGGGCAGGATTCTCGGCAGTTGTGTAAGACAAGGCTAGGGCTGATGTTCTTATTAATTTTGGATCTGCACCCCATGTGCTGCCAGTAAGTTTCCACAGGATGTCACTGCGTGCAGCTACTTTGTGCTTCGTGTTCATGCAGTGTTTCCTATATGTTACCTGATACCGGATGAAGGGAATTACTTACTTATTTAGGCGATCCCTCGTTGGACGAGTAAGATGGTCTTCCATGATGGGTTTCCTTGTGGGTTTGTAGGTGGCTGTGGAGCCCTATTCTTGACCCACATCTTCTCCCACAGTGAGGGCATTGGTTTCCAGGTGGAAGGCGGTCCCGGTCGGGTTGGCTTGACGCGCCTTCCTCCTGGCACGTTTCTCTCTTTCACCCTCCACTCGTGCCTCCTCAAATTCTGCAGCACTGCTGGTCACAGCTGACCTCCAGCTGGAGCGCTCTAAGGGCCAGGGCTTCCCAGTTCTCAGTGTCTATGCCAGATTTTAAGGTTGGCTTTGAGCCATCTTTAAATCTCTTTTCCTGTCCACCATTCCGTTTTCCGTTCTTAAGTTCAGAGTAGAGCAACTGCTTTGGGAGACGGTGGTCAGGCATCCGGACAACGTGGCCGGCCCAGCGGAGTTGATGGCAGAGGACCATCGCTTCAATGCTGGTGGTCTTTGCTTCTTCCAGCACACTGACGTTTGTCCGCTTGTCTTCCCAAGAGATTTGCAGGATTTTCCGGAGGCAGCGCTGATGGAATCGTTCCAGGAGTTGCATGTGACGTCTGTAGACAGTCCACATTTCGCAGGCATATAGCAGGGTTGGGAGGACAATAGCTGGGAGGGGAATATCACCTGTTCATGTAATAGGCTTGCAAGTCTCATATTTGAGGCAGTGAGCCAGGACTTGGCTCCCATGGGTGCTTGGAAGTGTACAAACTTCTGCAGTGAGAGAAATAAATGATTGATCTCAAGAATGAATATTGTTGGATAGGAATGTAAGAGCATGTAGCAGCCTAGAGAAGAATTTTCTACTTCTATAACTGCAGACAGGGAACAGGGATGAGTTGTGGGTGTACTAGATGATGAAGTACTAAGATATACTAACAGTGCTTATTTTAATGTCCTTCTGTAGTGAATTTGTTGATCTATGTTAAATTTTTGATGTATAGCTCTATGTTGCAATGTGGCAGAATTGGCAGAAATTAGGTAGCAACAGTAGAGGCAAGATTAATTTGCATACGTCGATTGGTCGTATGCAGATGAGTGTAGGCCAGGATTTGAAAGGGCCACTGAGCCAGAATGGCAGTTGGGGGGAAGAGAGCTGAACATTCCAAAGAGGCGGAGTTAAGTTTAAAAATAGGCAGTGAGAGAGTCAGAAAAGTTGATTTAGGGATTCCTGTTTGTGAAGGACAGTTAGGAACTTCTGTGAGAGAAAAGCAGTTAGGAAAATGGAGCTTAAGTTTTAAGGAAAATAAAGAAGTGCCAGTGTGGTTTAAGGCAGAATATAGTTCTGTCAAGAGTGTATGAAAAAGTAACATATTTGTTGATGTAAAACAGTTGAAGTTTGATAAAAAAGGTTAACTAAGTGAATGATATTGAATGTAAGACTCAAGACTGTAACAGAACACACAAATGTAACCATAAGCGTTGGAGCCAGAAGCTATAAATAAACTGTGTTACTTGGTTTACTACAAGAGTATCTCAAGCCTGTAATATAAAAGCCTCAAGGTAAAAGCTCACAAGAAAGCCCCAGCCAATTTAAAAAGGGAAAAATACATCAATACAAGGCAGTAAAAAGATTGAAAAGAAAATATCCCCCCCCCCCCACATCGTCACACATAAAAAGACACCTGAAAAAGGACTGAAGTAGTGAAATATCGTCACACCTTCCATGAATAATAAATGCTGGAATTCTGGGGGTTGTAGTTTGGTGAGGTCTCTGGCTGAGAATTCAAAATACCTTTTCCTAAACTGCAAACCCCAAGATTCCACAGGAATTCAAGTGGAATAATAGCCCTGCAACACTGCAATATAATGTGATGAGTAAACTTCCTGAGGGAAATAATTGGAGAATAAGGATTGATGTTGTTTTAACTGAAAAAGAAACCAGAAGTAGCTGAAGAAACTATTCAAAAACAAAATTATTAACAAATAAAGTATATCAGTACAACATTGTTTTCTTATGACATTCACTGAAGCGAAGCTCGGATACTATTAAAAGGCTGTCTATGCTAAGCAAAGTGAGCGTTCTGCTTTTTGCAGCACAGGACTGAAACAAATAAGCAGTATTCCTGCAAGAAAGACAACGTTACTCATTACACTTACAGCAATGCGTGAGAGAGATTGCCTTTGTGCCTTGTATTTCATTATCAGCCGAGCTATCTGAATCAATGTTCCTTCCCCATAAAAGTAATACCAATCTTGGCACATGGCTAAGAAATGAGCTTTATAATAACCAGTGGCATGAGATGGCCACTTACACTCTCATGACACAAGCTATTAAACAGGAAGCCAACAACCTATAAGGACACAGTCAAAGATGACCTCGACTTTTGCTACCTTGTTAAAGGTATCTGTGCAGGGACATTGGGGACTTTGCTTACCAATTAAGTCCAATGGGTCCTCAGATTCAGATCCAAGAGATCTTCAAGTTACAGATCCACCATCAAGGTGATCTATAAAGTTGATGGGAGGGCCACCCTGCCTAAACCCCTGCGAGAAATCCACCACTAAAGCAGGCTGAGAAGTGGCCATCTAATCTCTGTTCAAAAAGAATCTACACATAACAGATGTTCATGTATTCTATTAGCCCAATAATATAATGCTAAATAAGTGGACTCAGATGAGATCTCTATTAATTTTCTTGAAAAGAAAAATCACCCATTGCAATTTTCCCATTTGCCAAAGAGGGGCTACAAACTAACATTTGTAAGGGCAAGTCTACAGTAGTTACGATGTCCCCTATAGCTCTAAATGTGCTATAGATAGAAGGACATGTTGATTAATTTTTAATTTTTGTATGTATGTATTTTATCTTTTACAGTTTAGCTGTAAATTGCCTAGAGCATTCTCGTATGGAGGGCGATTAATAAGTAATTAAATGATGATGATGATGATGATGAATTAAATTAAGCTGAAGGAATCTCACTGAACACCTACTCAGGTCTCCAAATATTCTCCTACAACCGTTTTGATTCCCTTGTGATTTTATGTAATGGGTTAAATGGACGAACCCAGAGGGTGCTCACGAATGCTTCCTCTTCATCTTGGAAAGAAGTGACGAGTGGAGTGACGCAGGGTTCTGTCCTGGGCCCGGTCATGTTCAACATCTTTATTAATGACTTAGATGAAGGGCTAGAAGGCAGGATCATCAAGTTTGTAGGCGACACCAAATTGGGAGGGATAGCCAATACTCCAAAGGACAGGAGCAGGATTTTCCAACTCTTTAATTCTATGAAACATGTTCAAGATTTGATTTGAGTTGAGGGAGAATGAGACAGATGAAACTGAGAGAAAAGGAGACAGTTTGAAGAGGGCCAAAACTATGCGAGTTTTGGCTTAATTATTTGAGAAATTGGTTCATCCCTGCCTTACTGACCTTGACATCTCAAACTACATTGTTAAAGCCAATCTCTTCCTACGCAGCCAGTTGGAAAGTGGAACTCTGCGGCACATAATATTAATAACAATTATAATAATATTTTTCAGCTCCTTAATGCACTGTTCACTGAGATAACTTCCCCCTCCTGGCCACCCTCAAGCAACAGTTCAATTGTCAATAGCAGAGGCTGACAGATCATTCTTTTCAATAGTTCCTAGTGGAACACTTAGTTTAAGCACAAAGGACCTCTTGCATGCCGTCAGCATGGGATGAGCCCCGCTACAGACTGGTGCTGCTTTTCAGATGGCAGTGAGCCAGCCCTGACAATCATTGTTTTGTGTTGTCGAATTGCCTCGAGAGGCTGACAAAGTTGACACCCTGGGGCAACCATAAAAAAAGATCAGACACTTTTTCTGGACAATTAGTTACTGAAATCCAGTCTAAATCGCTGTTGTGACTTACTGACTTTTGTGTGCAAATGTGTTTAGCCCACTCACCCTCTAATGATTTTCGGGTTGCTTTTGTGACATTATTCTCACAAGAACCCTTGAACTTTACGAATGTGTGGGGATCTGAGCTGAGTTTTTCTGTTCTTTACTTGCCTATGAGCTTTCTGACTTAAAACTGCCGAGGTTGTTTCCTACATGATGAAGAACTTGTCTTTGTAAAAAGACAGCTGCCAATACACTTTGCTCTTTCCTTTATTGCTCACAGCTTTCAAATAGCTTTATCAGAGTGCTTCACTCCACTCCACACCAAACTGAAGGCTCATCTTTCTTATTGTGTGTGTGTGTGTCTGAGCGAGAGAGCGAGATTAATAAATGGTCACTGATCAGTAATGGATGGAGTAATAAAAGGGTTGCGCGAAAGTGAGTGAGCAAGGAAGCTGATGAATCTAGAGCAGTGTATTGTCGAAGGCTTTCATGGCCGGAATCACTGGGTTGTTGTAGGTTTTTCCGGGCTATATCATCATCATCATCATCATCGTCATCATCATTTAATAACTTATTAATCGCCCTCCATCCGAGAATACTCTAGGCGATTTACAGCTAAATTATAAAAGATAAAATACATGCATACAAAAATTAAAAATTAACAGAGATTGAATGCTCTAGTAAAAAGCCAGGTCTTAAGTGCTAGAGTAAAAGGCCCTAAGTCACACATGGCTCTCATGTAGGGCGGCAAGGAATTCCACAAGGCAGGGGCAGAAATAGAAAAAGCCCTGCGTCTGGTCCTTTCCAAGTGCACTTCTCTAGGACCCGGTATATGGAGTAAGTCACGTTGGCCATGTTCTAGAGGCATTTTCTCCTGACGTTTCGCCTGCATCTATGGCAAGCATCCTCAGAGGAAGTGAGGTCTGTTGGAAGTAGGAAAATGGGTTTAAATATCTGTGGCCTTGTCTGTGTTTGCGAGTTCTTTGCGGATGGTGTGAAGGAGAAACATCAGGTGAAAATGCCTCTAGAACATGGCCATATAGCCCGGAAAAACCAACAACAACCCAATCTAGAGTGTTTCTCAACCTGGGGGTCGGGACCCTTGAGGGGGTTGCAAAGGGGTGTCAGAGGGGTTGCCAAAGACCATCAGAAAACACAGTATTTTCATGGGGTCATGGGGATTCCATGTGGGAAGTTTGAGCCAATTCTATCATTGGTGGAGTTCAGAATGTTCTTTGTGTTGTTGTTCATTCGTTCAGTCGTCTCCGACTCTTCGTGACCTCATGGACCAGCCCACGCCAGAGCTCCCTGTCGGCCGTCACCACCCCCAGCTCCTTCAAGGTCAGTCCAGTCACTTCAAAGATGCCATCCATCCATCTTGCCCTTGGTCGGCCCCTCTTCCTTTTGCCTTCCACTTTCCCCAGCATAATTGTCTTCTCTAGGCTTTGCTGTCTCCTCATGATGTGGCCAAAGTACTTCAACTTTGTCTCTAGTATCCTTCCCTCCAGTGAGCAGTCGGGCTTTATTTCCTGGAGGATGGACTGGTTGGATCTTCTCACAGTTGGATCTTCTCTTTGATTGTAATGAACTATAAATCCCAGCAACTACAACTCCCAAAAGTCAAGGTCTATTTTTCCCAGGCTCCACCAGTGTTCACATTTGCACTTATTGAGTATTTGTGCCAAGTTTGGTCCAGTCCACCATTGCGTGAGTCCACAGTGCTCTCTGGATATAGGTGAACTACAACTCCCAAACTCAAGGTCAATACCCACCAAACCCTTCCAGTGTTTTCCGTTGGTCATGGGAGTTCTGTGTGGCAAATTAGGTTCAAATCCATCGCTGGTGGAGTTCAGAATGCTCTTTGATTATAGGTGAACTATAAATCCCAGCAATTACAACTCCCAAATTACAAAATCAATCCTCCCCCAACCCCACTAGCATTTACATGTAGGTGCATTGGGTATTTGTGCTCGGTTTGGTCCAGTGAATGAAAATACATCTTACATATCTGATATTTACATTATGATTTATAACAGTAGTAAAATGACTGTTATGAAGTAGCAACAAAAACAATGTTATGGTTGGGGGTCACCACAACATGAGGGACTGTATTAAGGGGTCGTGGCATTAGGAAGGTTGAGAACCACTGATCTAGAGTTTTGTTCCATTTTTGTTGTTTTCCTTGTATTCCTTAACTTTGTGATCCACTCCTTTTGAATACATGATTCTGGCAACCATCATTGCGAACTGCATCGTTCTGGCCCTGGAACAGCATCTCCCCGAGGATGATAAGACGCCTATGTCTCGGCGATTAGTAAGTTGAATTTAGTTGATTCCCTTCACTTCTTTTTTTTTCTCTTTACCTGGATATTGGATGCTGTTTGAGTTCTCAGTATCAAAGCCAGATGTACCAATGGTGAATCTGATGGCTATAAAAAAAAGCCAACATTTTATTTATTTTATTTTATTTACAGTATTTATATTCCACACTTCTCACCCCGCAGTGGACTCAGGGCAGATTACAATGTACAAGGGTTATTTTTTAAGTAAGATCCGTTTTTTAAGTACACAATGAAAGTTTATTTCAAAAAAGTAAATTTATTTTCAGAAAGTACATACTTCACTCTATTTTTTGACATAGTTGCCAAGTTTGTTCAAACACTTATCATACCTCTGAACCAATTTTAAAATACCCTCTTCATAAAAACTTGCCGCCTGCTCCGATAACCAAGAGTTCACTGTAATCAAAGAAGGGCGACTGGAGCGGTCCTCATCATGGACCTTGTAACAGCCATCTTTGAACTGTTGTACCCACTTACGCACTTTGCTTTCACTCATAACAGTATCACCGTACACTTCACAAATCTGTCGATGAATTTCTGCAGCAGGCAGGTTCCTTGCTGACAAAAACCGTATCACTGAGCAAACCTCACATGCGGCGGGTGAGTTGATAGTCTTAAACATTTTTAAAGCACAGAACAAAACCGTACAGGTTAGCTACAGAGCGGAAACTGAGCACAGTTGTTCCCGAGGCATGCTGGTACACGACGCATGCGCTCATTGCGGTATGCACGCGAACTACTAGTGTCTACAACAAAACGGACCTTACTTTAAAAATACCCCTCATACATATACATGGCAAACATTCAATGCCATAGACACACAACATATATAGACAGACACTCAGAGGCTATTTAACATTCCAGCTTCTGGCCACCAGGGGAGCTGTTGCTTCCTCATTCTTTGCATACTTCCTGGAGATTTTTATGGCCTCGTAAATCAGTTAAATTGGCCTCCCCACAAAGTGGTACCTAATTTTCCTACTTGACAGATGCAACTGTCTTTCGGGCTGCAAAGGTCGACAACAAGCTACACAGTTTTGATCAGGAGCTCACTCCGACCTGGGCTGGCTTTGAACTCATGACCTTTCGGTCAGTAGTGATCTTAATGCAGCTGACTGTCAGCCAGCTGCGCCACAGTCCCGGTCCTTCAAAAGTGGTAATGAGACAAAACACCCCGTCAGGGTTTCTGTAGTAGTTGAGATATTATCCTGACTGATGTTATTTTTTTGATAGGGATAGGAAACTGCAGGATATGTTTACAGCATTTCTGGGTCACTATTTGACTATTTGAGTGTTTGCAGGCATGGTGATGATTATAATAATCTATATCAATAAAAATGTAATGTTCGTTTGTGGGATTAACAGAACTCAAAAACCACTGGGGGAATTGACCCCAAATTTGGACACAAGACACCTAACAACCCAATGTATGTCCTTTACTCATTAAAAACAAAAAACACAGCAGAAGGGACTTAAAAAGCCCCCAAAACCTAAATGACGAAAAGCTAAATGACAATACAGAAAAAAGGAAGAAAGAGGGAGGGAAGGGGAGAAAAAAGAAAGAAAGAAAGAAAAGAAAGAGGGAGGAAAAGAAAGAAGAAGAAAGGGAGAAGGAAGCATGGAAGCAAAGAGAGAAGGAAGGAAAGAGGTAGAGAAGGAAGAGAGAAAGAGGGAGGGAAAGAAAAAGGGGGAAGGAAGGAGAGAAGGAAGAAAGAAGGAAGGAAAGAGGGAGCAAAGGAAGGGGGAAGATGTAGAGAAAGAGGGAGGGAAGGAAAGAGAAGGAAGAAAAGAGAGACAGCAGAAGAGAAAGAAAGGGGGGAAAGAAGGAAAGAGATAGAGAAGGAAGGAAGATGAGAAGGAAAGGGAAGGAGAAGGAAAGAGGGAGTGAAGGAAGGAGGAAAGAAGGAGAGAAAGAGGGAAGGTTGGCCACAGCAACGCGTGGCAGGTACAGCTAGTAATAAATATAATAATATAATAATAATAATAATAATAATAATAATAATAATGTATTGTCGAAGGCTTTCATCGCCGGAATCACTGGATTGTTGTAGGTTTTTTCAGGCTATATGGCCATGGTCTAGAGGCATTCTCCATGCCATGTTTTTGTGTCAATAATAATAATAATAATAATAATAATAATAATAATAATAATGACTCTGGCACAAGCCAGTCAAGGTGGTCCCAGTGGTGATTGGCACACCAGGTGCAGTGCCTAAAGACCTTGGCCTGCACTTAAAAACAATCGCCGCTGACAAAATTACCATCTGCCAGCTGCAGAAGGCCACCTTACTGGGATCTGCATGCATTATTCGCTGATATATCACACAGTCCTTGTCATTGTTATAGATATCTGTGTTTCTTTGATAAAAAAGCAACCCTATTAAAACAAAGAATTTTACTAAAAGACTATTCCTTAAGTAGAAAACAATTCACTAGATGTCTAGAATTATTTGGATATGTCATATAGACCCATTGATTCAACAGGACTTATATGCTGCTTACTTTTTAAAGCCCCTCATTAAATAAAATATATTTTTGTACAAATACCCTAGTGTCAAGTCTTGAAATACAAGTATGGATATTCCATTTCTTCCCGGATATTTGCTGATCTTATTTCTTTGAACTGTTCTTTGCTCTTTCCCTGTAGGAGAAGACAGAACCTTATTTCATTGGGATATTTTGCTTTGAAGCTGGCATTAAAATTGTGGCTTTGGGATTTGTTTTCCATAAGGGCTCCTACCTGCGCAATGGATGGAATGTAATGGATTTCATCGTCGTTCTGAGTGGGTAAGTCCTTAGTATTTTGAAGGGTAAAAGAGGGACTGGGATTCTCATGAGACTGAACATTGTGAGTGGAAAGAACTTCTCTGGATCCACTCTGTCATGTAGCACTCCTAACCTATCTATATTGATGGCAACGGAAATGAAAGGGAAGATATCTCTTATATGACCATCCTGGAATAATTCTTATTACCTACTAGCTTTACCCACCATGCGTTGCTGTGGCCAGCCTTCTCTCCTTCTTTCTCTGCTTCTTTCACTCCTTCCTTCATTCCGTTTTCTTCTTTCCTTTCTTCCTTCTCTACCTGTTTACTTCCTTCCTTAGCTGTTTGCTTTCATCCTTCCTTCTCCTTATTTCTTTCCTTCCCTGCGTCTTTCTCTCCTTCTTTCTCTTTTTCCTTTGCTGCGTCTTTCCTCCCTTCCCTTTTTTCTTTCCTTCTCTCCTCCTTCCTTCTGTACCTCTTTCCTTCCTCCTCCCTTTTTCTTTTCCTTCCTCTTTGTCTCCTTTCTTCCCTCTCTTTCTCTTTCCTTCCTTCCTTCGCTCTGTAGTTCCATACTTCCTTTTCTTTCTTTCTTTCTTTCTTTCTTTCTTTCTTTCTTTCTTTCTTTCTTTCTTTCTTTCCTTCCCTTCTCTTCTTCATTTGCTTTCTTTCCTCCCTTGCCTTTTCTTCTGTCCTTTCTTCCTTCCTTTCCTTCGTTCCTACACCTTCCCTTCCACTCCTTTCTTCTTCCTTCCTTCCTTTCTCCCTTGTTTCCCATGCTCCTACTCTCTCTTTCTTCTTTCTTTCCTACCTTTCTTCCCTCATATACTTTCCCAACTTCTCCTTCCTTCCTTTTTTCATACACCTTCCCTTCCCCTTCCCTCCTTTTGTTTATTTCCTACCTTTCTTCTCTGATATACCTGCCTTCCTTCCTTCCTTCCTTCCTTCCTACACCTTCCCTTCCCCTTCCCACTTTTCTTCTTTCTTTCCTTCTTTCCTTCCTTCCTTCCTATTTACACCCCTTCCCCTCATTTCCGTCCTTCCTTCCCTCACCCGCTTCCCTCCATCCCGTTCCTCATCGTCCCTAACGACGCCCTTTTGGATTTTATATATATAGATTTATTGGGGACTTTAAAGCTCCTGCTTCTACCTGAAACTGTATTATGTGGCTTGTGCAGAGGGGGCGTGGTGCGGCCATGTGCGCGCGCCGGGCGACTCACGCCAGGACTCCTCTGCGCATGCTCCGTTTGGTTGTGTAAATGTGAGTTTGTTGTTATGTTTTTTTGAGTTGTGATGAGTGTTCTGCATACCTTGTGGTTTGAGGTATGCGTACGCCAAGTTTGGTGATTTGTCGTCTGGGGGGTCCCTAACGACGCCCTTTTGGATTTTATATATATAGATTTATTGAAGACTTTAAAGCTCCTGCTGACTCACAACACCTGCTTCTACCTGAGACTGTATTATGTGTGCTTTTCTCAAGTGATGGTTTGTTTTGAAAACTGATGGTGAAGAATAGGTGTAAAAGTCTAAAACCTTCTGAAAGCACTTTTAGTTATTGGACAAGGCAAGGACATACGGTAGGCACAACATAGTTGTTTTTGCTGATGTTTTAGTGGAGAGTAGAATGATTACAATAGCAAGAGTGACAATTTATGCCCCCTGATGTAATTGCTTTTGTTGTGTTTTGCCGAAGACACCCACACATATCATTGTAGTCATCATGGAGGGCTTTGTTTGTTCAGTAATTGTGATTTTCCAGGATTTCTGAAAGCATGGAGATGAGCCTCCTGAGCATACAGCTGCTCTTGAGTGGCTCGGTTTACCAGTATAATGAATGTTCATATAGGTGGCTTATAATAATATAATATACTATAATAATAATAATAATAATAATAATAATAATAATAATAATAATAATAATAATAATAATGACGCTGGCACAAGCCAGTCAAGGTGGTCCCAGTGGTGATTGGCACACTAGATGCAGTGCCTAAAGACCTTGGCCTGCACTTAAAAACAATCGCCACTGACAAAATTACCATCTTCTCCATGGCTTTATTGCATGGAGAGTTTGGAAAAGGATGGAGGATAAATGAAAGTTGCTTGTGATTTTTTTTTTAAAAAATCAGAGCTTGGTTAAAGTTCCTGTTTGGGTTATAGGCAGTACAGGAGTTGCAAACATCTGACTTAGAACCTTATTGCACTTGGGGCTTTTGGTCCCATTCTCCTCTTCAGGGATGGAGTCTGCAAGGTAAGTTGTGTTTTGGGTAGCTACCCATATTTTTCTCCCTTTCCCCTCATCTGATGGTAGTGACCAGGAGAGCATTTGCACAGTTAAAACTTGTGCGCCAGCTGCGCCCGTACCTTGGGAAGTCTGACTTGGCCACGGTAGTCCACGCTCTGATTACATCCTGGATAGACTACTGCAATGCGCTCTACATGGGGTTGCCTTTGAAGACTGTTCGGAAGCTTCGATTGGTCCAACGGACTGCAGCCAGATTACTAACAGGAGCGGCGCTCAGGGAGCATACAACTCCTCTGCTGCGCCAGCTCCACTGGCTGCCAGTTTGCTACTGGGCACAATTCAAAGTGCTGGCTTTAGCCCAGAGGCGGCCCTAGGTAATTTTCAACGGTAAGAAAACAATATTTTGGTGTCGTCCCCGTCCCCCCCGCCCCCACCAATCACTGATATATATTTTTTGTTCGTCGTGGGAGTTCTGTGTGCCATATTTGATTCAATTCCATCATTGGTGGAGTTCAGAAAGCACTTTGATTGTAGGTGAACTATACATCCCAGTAACTACAACTCGCATATGTCAAGGTCTATTTTTCCCCTGGGCAAAATCAACTACACTGCAAATGCTTACTTTGCGTAATGGGTTGAGATGTCCCTGCTTTAGCCTATAAAGCCCTCAATGGTTCTGGCCCAACTTACCTGTCCGAATGCATCTCCCCTTATAAACCATCTAGGATGTTAAGATCATCTGGGGAGGCCCTGCTCTGAACTCCGTCTGCATCACAAATACGTTTGCCGGGGACGAGAGACAGGGCCTTCTCAGTGGTGGCCCCTCAGCTATGGAACGCCCTTCCTAGGGACATTAGATTGGCTCCTTCCCTTTTGATTTTCCAAAGAAAAGTCAAAACCTGGTTGTTTGAGCAGGTGTTTGAAAAGGCAGTGTAACAGACATTGGATTTTGGAACAATTGGATTATGAGTTTGGATGATGTTTTTATTCAGGAAATGAAATGGCTTGTGTTTTTTTTATTATTGTTATGGTCTTATTTTATTTATTTTTATTTTATTTTACAGCATTTATATTCCGCCCTTCTCACCCCGCAGGGGACTCAGGGTAGATTACAGTGTACACATATATGGCAAACATTCAATGCCAATTTTGACATACAACATATACAGACATACACAGAGGCTATTTAACTTTTTCTGGCCGCCAGGGGAGCTGTCGCTTTCATCGTCCATCTGCGACACTGATGAAGTACTTCCGCATTCCCCGCATGCTTTTTGCTGGAGTGCTTGTTGGAGTCTTTTTTTATGGCCTCATAAATTCGTTAATTTATCCTCCCCACACTTTAAGGTGGTACCTAATTTTCCTACTTGACAGATGCAACTGTCTTTCCGGTTGCAAAGGTCGACAACAGGCTACACAATTGGTTGGAAACCCACTCCAACCCTGGCTGGCTTCGAACTCATGACCTTTTGGTCAGAGTGATCTTAATGCAGATGACACTCAGCCAGCTGCGCCACAATCCCGATATGTTATTGCTTTTAAATGTTTTAAAGTTTTTATGATGTTGTTGGTATTGAATTGTTGCCTGGTGAACCGCCCCGAGTTGCCTGTGGGCTGAGAGGGGCAGTATACAACTGTAGCAAATAAATAAAAAAATAAAATAAAATAAAAAATGTGCGTTGCTGCCCTCTCCCCCATCTGATGGAGACACAAACAGGGCATCAACACCACTTATTTATTTATATATTTATTTATTTACAGCATTTATATTCCGCCCTTCTCACCCCGCAGGGGACTCAGGGCAGATTACAGTGTACACATATATGGCAAATATTCAATGCCAATTTTGACATACAGCATATACAGACATACACAGAAGCGATTTAACTTTTTCTGGCCACCAGGGGAGCTGTCGCTTTCATCGTCCATCTGCGACGCTGATGAAGTACTTCCGCATTCCCCGCATGCTTTTTTGCTGGAGTGCTTTGCTGGAGTCTTTGTCCCATTCCCTAGATGTGATGGGGGAAGGAGGGAGGGCACGTGGCGCACCATGAGGCACCACGCCTACCAAAAGCCCCAAGTGTGATAAGGTCCTAAATAGAGGTTAGTGTGAAGAGGTCCTTCGAAATGAATCATAGCTACAAAGGGAAGTGAGACAACAGAAAGTGAGAGGAAGTCTGTTCCTTGGAAGGGAAATTCACTCCTGGAAGACTTATCACTGGAAAAGGGTGTTGCCAGTGAAGCTTTATCACCTATCCTTGTCTCCACAACAAACCATTATTTTTCAAAATTCACTTATCACAGGGGCAGAAAGTGAGGTGAAATCTTCTGAACAGGAACACAGATATACATGTATTTTGAGCTGGAGTTACACTTAAAAAATCTACCTGTTCCAACTTACATGCAAATTCAACTTAAGAACAAACCTACAGAATTTATCTTGTTCATAACAAGATAGCCCATAGGGTCTCCCAGACAGCATTCAGGGAGTTGTAGTCCAAAAATATTTTTCCTCTTTCTAGAGGATTGTACCCAGAAGGTGTTGCTGGGAGACAACTGCTCGACCTCACAACCATTGTCTTGTGGGGTCCCGCAGGGTTCTATACTGTCCCCCATGTTGTTTAACATCTATATGAAGCCGCTGGGGGAGATCATCCGGAGTTTCGGGGTGAGGTGTTATCTGTGCGCAGATGATGTCCAACTCTGTCACTCCTTCCCACCTACTACTAAGGAGGCTGTTCAGGTCCTGAACCGGTGCTTGGCCGCTGTATCGGACTGGATGAGGGCTAACAAATTGAAACTGAATCCAGACAAGACAGAGGTACTCCTGGTCAGTCGAAAGGCCGAACAGGGCATAGGGTTACAGCCTGTGTTAGACGGGGTTACACTCCCCCTGAAGACGCAAATTCGCAGCTTGGGTGTGATCCTGGATTCATCGCTGAGCCTGGAACCCCAGGTTTTGGCGGTGACCAGGGGAGCATTTGCACAACTAAAACTTGT
This sequence comes from Anolis sagrei ordinatus, assembly GCF_025583915.1. Lineage (NCBI taxonomy): Eukaryota > Metazoa > Chordata > Lepidosauria > Squamata > Anolidae > Anolis > Anolis sagrei. Next base: position 127,129,921 of record NW_026847438.1, read on the forward strand.
GCGCCAGCTGCGCCCATACCTTGGGAAGTCTGACTTGGCCACGGTAGTCCACGCTCTGGTTACATCCCATATAGATTACTGCACATGCTCTACATGGGGTTGCCTTTGAAGACGGCCCGGAAGCTTCAAATGGTCCAGCGTGCGGCAGCCAGGTTGCTAACAGGAGCGGGGCTCAGGGAGCATACAACTCCTCTGTTGAATCAGCTCCACTGGCTGCCAGTCTGCTACCGGGCTCAATTCAAAGTGCTGGCTTTAGCCTATAAAGCCCTAAACGGTTCTGGCCCAGTCTATCTATCTGAACGCATGTCTCCCTACAACCCCCCCAGGAACTTAAGATCGTCTGGAGAGGCCCTGCTCTCGATCCCGCCTGCTTCGCATGCACGTCTGGCGGGGACAAGAAACAGGGCCTTCTCTGTGGTGGCCCCCCGGCTGTGGAACTCCCTCCCTAGGGATATTAGATCAGCCCCCTCCCTCCTGACTTTCCGAAAAAGAGTAAAAACTTGGCTCTTCGAGCAAGCATTCGGAACCCCGGAGTAAACAGACAAACTAGAGTTGGAAATTGACCCAGGAACGGCCAAGACAATGTAACGGATGAAGATTTGAACGAGAGGACATAGTTTCTTTTTAAATTGTTTATTATGCACTGCCGTTTATGTTTAATTGCACCTGATGTTTTTGTTTTATCGATGTATGTAATTAGTAATTTGTTTCGGCATCGAATTGTGCCGACTGTGTATACCGCCCTGAGTCGCCTTCAGGCTGAAATGGGCGGGATAGAAATAATGTAAATAAATAAATAAATAAATAAATATATACTCATTTGTTGGAAACCGCCTTACTAATACAGTATACAAATAAAATAAATAATAAATAATAATTAAAAAATCAACTTAAGAACTAACTTACAGAATGTTTCTTGTTCGTAACATGGGGACTGCCTGTATAGACCATAGAGTCTCTCAGACAGCATTCAGGCAATTGTAGTCCAAAAGTATTTTTTTCCAAGCTATGATTGTATGTTCAGGAAAAAATGTGAGCTAGGCAATTGTATGCCCCCGGTCCCCCATCTCTCATTCTTCTTCCGAGTGTCTATGCTGGTAAAGTTGAAATAAATGTTTTCTGAGAACAGAAGAAAAAGCGTAGTCTATTTGTGATGCAATCTTTAGCCTTCATCTGATCTACCATCTTGCAAATGAAAGTGCATTGGAGAAAAAGCACCTGTGCCTTTTTATAAAACTGGTAATTACTTCACAAGCTGGTATGCTGAATGTTATCTATTTCTAAGATTTACAGGTTTAGTTACCCCTGAAGAAATTGCCTGACGCAAAATCCATTGAACCTTAATAAAATGTTTCAAGTGCAGTGGGCCTTGGAAGCCACTTGGGTTTCTTCCCAGAATACCAAAAGCTGCAGATGTTTAAGTCCCATTAGATACAATGGCATATTAACATTTTGTCTTTAATATAAATGGCAATTTCAGTATTTGCTTTCTGTGTGTGTGTGTGTGTGTATTTCAGTCTGTGGATGTAGAACTTGTGAATATGGAGGATGGACTCTAGAATCATAGAATCAAAGAGTTGGAAGAGACCTCATGGGCCATCCAGTCCAACCCCCTGCCAAGAAGCAGGAATATTGCATTCAAATCACCCCTGACAGATGGCCATCCAGCCTCTGTTTAAAAGCTTCCAAAGAAGGAGCCTCCACCACACTCCGGGGCAGAGAGTTCCACTGCTGAACGGCTCTCACAGTCAGGAAGTTCTTCCTCATGTTCCACCCTATACATTGTAAGGTTTTCTTTACTTTATTTGGCTTCATGTAAGCTGCCCCGAGTCCCCGTCGGGGAGATGGTGGCGGGGTATACATTTATTTTATTTTATTTAGAATTTTTATATACTGGTCTTCTCGACCTCCGGAGAGAGACTCAGGCCGGTTTACAACAAGATTAATAAACAATAGTTTAAAACATCACACCCCATAATACACTAATACATAAAATACATTAAAAAGCAATCATATAATTACATAAGGCCAAGTCGTCAAAGTGAAATCGCAATTCATCACCATCCGTCCGTGTGGTCAGAAGTTATTGACTCACTCAACAAATGCTAAATTCCAGAGCCAAGTTTTCACCAGCTTTCTAAAAGTTAGGAGAGAAGGGGCAGTTCTAATCTCCAGTGGGAGAGAGTTCCAGAGCCGAGGGGCCACCACCGAGAAGGCCCTGTCCCTCGTCCCCACCAGACACGATTGTGAGGGTGGTGGGACTGAGAGCAGGGCCCCTCCAGAAGATCTTAACAACCTTGATGGTTCATAGGGGAGAATCCGTTCGGACAGGTTTATTATTATTAATACTTTTATATTGATGCCTTCCATTTTTTCCCTAATATAGAAATGGACAAATGGCACATCCATACTGTACACAGAGGTTGGGGAACATTTAGCTCTATAGATTTTTTTAAAATTTCGTGTCAGAAGCAACTTGAGAAAATTCAAGTTGCTTCTAGTGTGAGAGTTGGCCATCTACAGGGACGATGCCCAGGGGATGCCCAGATATTTTACCATCCTGTGAGAGGCTTCTTTCATGTCCCCGCATGGGAAGCTGAAGCTGACAGACATGAGCTTGCCTCATCTTACGTGTTCGAACCACCAACCTTCAGGTCAGCAGTTCAGCCGGCACAAGGGTTTAACCACCGCGGCTCTCTATATAATGATGTTGTTGCACTGTTATCTCTAATTATCTCTAACTTTTGGAAATACTGGGGAGGGCCAACTTATTTATACCCCAGTTGTTTCTCTGCAATCCTGCTGTCACCTGGGATTGCAACATCAATGATCCATACTTTGTTTTTTAACATGATTGTGAGGTCAGGAGTATTGTGCTCCAAAACTCTGTCTGTCTGAATCCAGAAGTCCCAGAGGAGTTTGCCATGTTCATTCTCTGGTTGTGATCCCACCAGTTCTTTGTCGCAGGCAGATGGTATTTGTGGCACAAGTTCCAATGAATCATCTGAGCAACGGTGTTATGCCTTTGCTTGTAGTCTGTCTGCGTGATCTTCTTGCAGCAACTCAGGATGTGATCTATTGTTTCATCTGCTTCATTGCAGAGTCTAAATTTGGGATGTGTTGTCGACCTGTCTATTATTATTATTATTATTATTATTATTATTATTATTATCATGGTACTAGTCATGGAGATTTCCACCACATGCGTGGCAGTGATAGTTACTGCTGAGTCTTTGCTTCAATCCAAATGGGATCCTACTGAAATGGCATAGTCAGGTCTTGAAGTGTCTGTGTTCTGGTACAGCTGTACTAGGAGCTCCAATTTTGTTTGCTTTGCATTGAATGTTTGTTTGCAGTTCTAGGTTTCAGGGACTCTGCAGATAGGTGGCTTCTTTTGGTTGCAGTCATAGGGCAAGCCACCTGTCCATCATCATTAAGTTTTGGTCCCGCCCCTTGCTCAGGGCAATTGGGAAGGGAAGGGAGCCATTTTTAGTTAGTCTCAGCAAGGAAAGCTAATGTACAGGACCTGTGTAAAGCTTCCCCTGTACAAAAGCTTCAACCTTTAAGAATTTCCAGGGAAAGAATTTCCAGGGTTACAGAAATTCCAACAGAAACAGAAGGAAAAGAGTCTCCAAAGACTTTCCAGGGAAACAGCCCTAAAGATCAAAGAACTCCAGCTGAAGAGACTACAGGCCTTGCTGGTAGGTCCACTCGGTGCTTTGAGACGCAGTTCAACCCGGTAGTGGTGCCCACATCAGTTAGGTTTAAGTTTACAGTCAGCCTGGGAGAAGTTAAAAAGGGGATTTTCCTTTAAAGTAAAGAAGAAGTTATTGAAGACAGTTGCCTGTCCTTTGTGGGCAAGATTAGGAATTCACCAGTTACCTAAAAGCTTGGAAACATTTGCTTAATTTTACTGAAGCCAAGAGAAGTTTCTGTTTTATTGTTCATTCATAAAAGACTTTGTTGTACTTCTCAAGCCATCTAAAGACTGTTTGTGGTGGAAATCTCTGAGAACTTCTCTTTGGGGCCCCTGGTTTCCCGTTGGGCAAAGGTTGCACGTCCTGTTTTAAAGACAACTATTTACAGACAATTATTGATGCCTTGGTCGCTCTCTGGAATGGTGAGATGACTAGGGCAATTGACACGATCGCTCCGGAACGTCCCCTCTCAAGTAGCCAAGCTAAACCAGCTCTTTGGTTCACTGAGGAGCTGGCAGCGATGAAGCGAAGGAAGAGGGAACTAGAGAGTGTGTGGCGATCGGATCCGAGCGAGCCAAATCGAACACGGTTTGTGTCCTTTTTAAGGGCATATGCCGCGGCAATAAAAGCCGCAAAGAAAACTTTCTTTGCGGCCACTATTGCGTCTGCAAAGAACCGTCCGGCTGAGCTGTTCCGGATTGTCAGAGGCCTTTTAAACCCCGCCACCTTAGGCGGGAGCCCTGACAACTCGGCAGCTCGCTGCGAAGCTTTTGCTCGGTTCTTTGCAGACAAAGTCGCTTTGATCCGTTCTGGACTGGACACCATATTAACGGCAGTCTCTGAGGATGTAACACGAGCATCTGCTTGTCCGGTTTTGATGGATTCATTTCAATTGGTGAAAACCGAGGATGTGGACAAGATACTTGGAGGAATGAGAGCGACCACATGCATTCTAGACCCCTGCCCATCCTGGCTTCTAAAGGAGGCCAGAGGGGGATTGGCTGAGTGGGTTGAGGTGGTGGTTAACGCCTCCCTTCGGGAAGGCGAGATTCCAGCGAGCTTAAAACAAGCTATAATAAAACCGCTGTTGAAAAAACCATCACTGGATCCCACTAAATTCGACAACTTCCGGCCAGTTTCCAATCTCCCCTTTTTGGGCAAAGTCCTGGAATGCGTGGTGGCCTCACAACTCCAGGTATTCTTGGACGACACGGATTATCTGGATCCGGCACAGTCTGGTTTCAGACCGGGACATGGAACTGAGACAGTCTTGGTCGCCTTAGTGGATGATCTGCGCCGGGAGCTCGACAGGGGGAGTGTGTCCCTGTTGGTGCTGCTGGACCTCTCAGCGGCCTTCGATACCGTCGACCACGGTATCCTTCTGGAGCGCCTTGCAGGGATGGGTCTCGGGGGCACTGTTTTACAGTGGCTCCGGTCATTCCTGGAGGGTCGCTCCCAGAAGGTGTTATTGGGGGACACCTGTTCAACCCCACATCCTTTGTCGTGTGGGGTTCCTCAGGGCTCAATACTGTCCCCCATGCTGTTTAACATCTACATGAAGCCGCTGGGTGAGATCATCCGGAGTTTCGGAGTGCGATGTCATCAGTACGCAGATGATGTTCAACTCTGTCACTCCTTTCCACCTGCTACTAAGGAGGCTGTCGAGGTCCTGAACCGGTGCTTGGCCGCTGTGACGGTCTGGATGGGGGCGAACAAATTGAAATTGAATCCAGACAAGACAGAGGTACTCCTGGTCAGTCGCAAGGCAGAACAGGGTATAGGGTTACAGCCTGTGTTGGATGGGGTCGCACTCCCCCTGAAGACGCAGGTTCGCAGCTTGGGTGTGACCCTGGACTCATCGCTGAGCCTGGAACCCCAGGTTTCGGCGGTGACCAGGGGAGCATTTGCACAGCTTAGGCTCGTGGCGCCAGCTGCGCCCGTACTTGGGAAGTCTGACTTGGCCACGGTAGTCCACGCTCTGGTTACATCCCGTTTAGACTACTGCAACGCTCTCTACGTGGGGTTGCCTTTGAAGACGGCCCGGAAGCTCCAACTGGTCCAACGTGCGGCAGCCATGATACTAACAGGAGCGGGACGCAGGGAGCATACAACTCCCCTGCTGTACCAGCTCCACTGGCTGCCGATCTGCTACCGGGCTCAATTCAAGGTGCTGGCATTGGCCTATAAAGCCCTAAACGGTTCCGGCCCAAGATACCTAACTGACCGCCTCTCGGCCTATGAGCCCACGAGGACTTTGAGATCTTCCGGGGAGGCCCTGCTCTCGATCCCGCCTGCGTCACAGGCACGGCTGGCGGGGACGAGAGATAGGGCCTTCTCGGTGGTGGCTCCTCGGCTGTGGAACACCCTTCCCGTGGACATCAGGCTAGCCCCCTCCCTGTTGATTTTCCGCAGGAAGCTAAAGACCTGGCTGTTTAAGAAGGCATTTGATCAAGAAGTGCAATGACTGGAGATTTGACCATAGGAATGGAACAACGGAAATGATATCGGATTGTGGGTTTGACGATGAGACGATTCGGAATGTAGTAGAAATTTTGTAGTATTGTTGATGTTTGATAAGATGTTTTTGATAATGATGATTGTGGATATCTTGCACTATGTCTTGTAATTTGCACCTGTTTTTATGTTGTACACCGCAATGAGTCGCCCTTGGGCTGAGAATTGCGGTATATAAGAGCAGTAAATAAAATAAATAAATAAATAAATAAATACAGGCCCAATGCGCAACAGAACAGTCTGTGTGATAAAGGAAAAGAATAATAGAGTGGGCATGACAATACTATTTCAAGCAAGGGGGAAAATATTGTTTCTTCTTTGAGTTAATTTAAAAAAAAAGTATTCCACAAGCAACACAGAACTGGTCAGGCTTTGCAACAAAATCATTAGCAACCACTAAGGAGGATCAAATATGGGAAAGCATTAGTTTCTAATTAGCATAATTATCAACATTAGAAAGTTGCTTATTAAGCATATGTTCTGCCTTAGCATTCATTGTCTGTGGGAAATGGAACACTATATTGCAGTTGACTTTAATTGCTATCCTTTACTTCCAGTCGCAGCAGGGGAAATATGTGAGGAATGAATGGTTCTGAAAAAATCAGATTTTCATCTGGAGTAGGAGGTGGTCTTTTGGTAGGCTGGGAAGTTGAAGGCGACAGTGTTACACCAGTGAGATCTCAGATAGTATAGCAGTTTTTTAAAAAAGTTGTCAGAGATTAAATCAAATCTCACATCAGACATGAGGTCACTTAGCCATAAGAAAATCTCCAACCTCACTGCCTTTACCAAGAAATACAGAGATTATGGTAAAGGGCAAGATTCTCCCTAGCTGTTTAGCCTCATAATCTGCAGTAGTTTTCCCACTTCCACCCAGGACAGATCACACAAGATCAGGAGGAGGTTCAGATGCCTAAATCTTGGTATACAGGGATTGTGGCAAATGAAATGCAAAGGGTGGGTGGAGGGAGACAGGAAAGAGAATGGAAGAGTTGCAGGAGACATGGTTTCCAGGGAAATGAGGCAGAAAAGAGCTCAGAAAGAGCATGTGGCAGGTCAACATACTAATTATAGTGTGTGTGTGTGTTTATTTTTGCAATGGTTGCAAACATTCAAATAAGAGATCATAAACTTGTGATGGGAAACATAGACCTGTTACTTCCTAATAATAATAATAATAATAATAATAATAATAATAATAATAATAATTTATTTCGCGCATTTCTACCCCGCCCTTCTCAACCCCCGAGGGGGGACTCAGGGCAGCTTACAAAAGGCACAATTTGATGCCAGCAACAGACAATAAGATAAAAAATGTATCAACAACAATTATAAAACAGTTAAAACAATCAAGTTATACATCACAATAAATAAAAACCAATCTAATGTTCAATGTTTGCCAGCTCACAATCCGT
>NW_026847438.1:127139362-127230113 GCF_025583915.1 Anolis sagrei ordinatus
TATGCCGCCACTCCCCTGGGGCTCGGAGCGGCTTACAAATGACATACATTTGCTGTGACATACTGCGTTTTTGTGTAAGTAAAATAATAATAATAATAATAATAATAATAATAATAATAAATTGTAGAGGACGGCATTCACAGAATTTGTTTTCATTTTCCTATTTTAGTATATTTCTGTAAGAACGTCATCCCACAAAACAGGTCAAGTGTTTGGGAGAGTAGGTTTTCCATAAATCTCCAGCATACTCTGTTTTGAAATTGAATGGAAGATTTTTCTACTTCTATCACACCTAATCCTTCTCTCTGCTTTCTTTGAGATTTATCTGTTTGATTTGCCATCACACAGTGAAGACTTGTTTCCCACACTGTCCCTCCCCCATTTTATTTTCTTTTTTTAACTTCTCTCTTTCTCGGGAGTTCAACTTTGTTGTTGTTGTTTATTCATTCAGTCGCTTCTGACTCTTCGTGACCTCATGGCGTCAGAGCTCCCTGTCGGCCATCACCACCCCCAGCTCCTTCAAGGTCAATCTAGTCACTTCAAGGATACCATCCATCCATCTTGCCCTTGGTCTTCCCCACTTTCCTTTTTCTTCCATTTTCTTCTCTAAGCTTTCCTTTATTCTCATGATGTGGCCAAAGTGCTTCATTTTTGTCTCTAATATCCTTCCCTCCAATGAGCAGTCGGGCTTTATTTCCTGACGTATGGACCTGTTGGATCTTCTCGCAGTCCAAGGCACTCTCAGTAGGCTTGGGCGGTTTCGTTCGTTAAATTCGTAATTCGTTATTAATTCGTATTTAAATTAGCTTACGATCCAATATTGAGCCATGCAGGAATAGTGTGAGGAGTAAATTAGATTCGAAACATTTTTTTCAATTTATTTCGTAATTGTTTTGTAATTATTGCGTAATTATTTTGTAATTATTTCGTAATTATTTTGTAATTATTTTCGCATGTCTGGTGCAAGTTTTATAGTTGTTGTTTGTTTTATCACACCAACAGTCAACAACAGAGGGAGAGGGAAGCTTCAGAAGTTCCCCCTGTCCCATTTGGAGGTTTTTTTAGCATATTGCGCAATCGCGTCCGCCATTAACGAATCGATTCGTAATTTTACGAAATTTCGTATATTTCAAAATTTTTAAAAGGAAAATTTCAGAATTATTAAAAAAAACGAAACGCAAGGGCCCCCTAAAAACAAAACGAGTTTAGAACCAAATTTTTCCGTGGTTACCCAAGCCTAACTCGGAACTTTCCTCCAACACCACAGTTCAAAAGCATCTATCTTCCTTCGCTCAGCCTTCCCTAAGGTCCAGCTCTCACATCCGTAGGTGACTACGGGGAACACCATTGCTTTAACTATGAGGAGTTCAACTTACAGCCCACAATACCAACATATATTATTACTGAGTTCTTACAGGAGGGAATTGGGGGGGGGGAGAGGGGAAAAACAAAAGCCTGACAGCACAGCAGGAGTTTCAGAGAGGCAATTGAGAAAATAGTAGGTAAGAGTTCAAAAGAACTTTTATGAGAAGGGAGATAGAGGGAGCTTGCTAAGTTTACAGAGGTACTAGAAGAAGCACAGGATTTGCATGCTTGCTATTTTCTCCTGAATGTTTTGAATATCTTGTTTGCTATACCTCCTCAGTCCCAAAATGGTAATGGTGGCAGAAAGGAATCAATTCTGCCCATCTCGGCTTCTCCCTCCACATTGTGCGATCCCTACTTTAACATCAGATTGGTTCTGGAAAAGACATGAACAGGAAGGAGCTAGGGCTGGGCGGTTTCGTTTCGTTAATTCGTAATTCGTTAATAATTCGTTAATTTTTTCAATTACAAAACGATAACGAACCATTCTGGAGCAATTATTTAAAAAAACGAATTTTCAAAAACGTTTTGTAAATGCTTCGTATTTCGATATTGTGTTCGTTTCGTTATTGTTTTGAGGTCATTTCGTTATTATTTCCGCATGTCTGGGCCAGTTTTATGGTTTAATTAGTGAAAAAAAATTATAATATCACACCAACAGTCAACAACAGAGGGAGAGGGAAGCTTCAGAAGGTTTTGGAGGTTTTTTAGCGTATTTCGCGGTCGCGTCCGCCATTAACGAATCGATTCGTTATTGTTTCGGAAATCGATTCGTTAATTTTTTACCATTTACGAAATTTCGTAAATATCGAACTTTTTAAAAGGAAAATTTTGTAATTATTTTAAATATCGAAACAAAAAAACCCCCCAAATACAAATCGATTTTAGAAACAAATTTTTCCGTTGTTACCCAGGCCTAGAAGGAGCACATAATTCACTCCAGTGAGACCACTGTGACTTAGCCTTCCTGGACTTACTTGTGGGAATAATTCTTGCTTACCTGAAGGAGCGCTCTTGTATGCCCCATTGAGAGAGAAAGCTCATCAACCTTCCCACAGGAGAAATACAGTTGGCCTATTGCTGTGTTAATGAGTATGTAAAATGTTTTTACATTTGGGAAAAATAAGGTTGCAAAAGATGACCGTCTTTTTGTTTTTGTAATAGTTGCATGGGGGAGAAAAACGTTTGTTAGCTGGTTTTAAACAGATTATCTCTTTCCTTATAGGCAGATGGTGCCCCAGGGAACTTTATCTGGCAGTTGCCTTGGGATTCGTTTTACAAGCCCAGGGACAGGAATCAAATGATTCCAAACAACACACTCGTGAAAGATATACATCAACATGTATTTATTTATTTACTTCATTTTTATCCTTCCTTTCTTCTGATATAGGGACTCAAATAGCAGACACAACACAAACATAGCATATCTGGATTTAATAAGTTATTAAGTAACACCAAACAGGGAAATATTGTCTGTGATATTTGAATATTTGCTCCTTAAAATTATCTATATCAGCGTTTCTCAACCTGGGGGTCAGGACTACTGGAAGGGGGGTTGTGAGGGAATGTCAGAGGGGTCGCCAAAGACCATCAGAAAACACAATATTTTCTCTGGGTTGTTGTAGAGTTTTCCGGGCTATATGGCCATGTTCTGGAGGCAATTTTTCTCCTGACGTTTCGCCTGCATCTATGGCAAGCATCCTCAGAGGTAATGAGGTCTGTGGGACTAGGAAAAATGGGTTTATATATCTGTGGAATGACCAGGGTGAGACTTATGTTTAACTTATTGTCCACGAGGAGTCCAAGATCTTTTTCACACGTACTTCTCTCGAGCCAGGCATTGTCCCTCATTCTGTATCTTTGCATTTTGTTTTTCCTGCCTAAGTGGAGTATCTTGCAATTTTCCCTGTTGAACTTCATTTTGTTAGTTTTGGCCCATCTCTCTAATCTGTCAAGATCGTTTTGAATCCTGCTCCTGTCCTCTGGAGTATTGGCTATCCCTCCCAATTTGGTGTCATCCAGTTCAAAGCAGTTAATGTGGGTTATCTGCTTTGATAATCTGGATTATATGGCAGTGTACATGAGGCCAAAGATAGATTAGGGAAACCAAATAGCTCTGTGCCCCAGTGCTTTATCTCTACTGTGTTCCTTCCCCATAGCATTTGCCGCCTGAGTTGGCTGCCTTATTGTGCCTAATGGCATAAACCCACTGTAAAAGTACAGACTGTGCTGCCGTTGTTTATTCAGTTCTTAAGTGAACAAATAATTGTTGTTTCATAAGAACCCACTTGCCTTCTAGCAGTATTCCCGAAAGAACTGCAATTGGCTCTAGCTTGTTTTGCCAACTGTTGGTTGTACCAAGCACCTGACAAGCTGTACTGATGAAATTCCCTTTTCCGAACAACTGGCAAAGTACAAGAGCTATGTCCCTTTGTGCATTTCTACCATAAGAAAAAGTACTATAACAAGACAAGGATACAGTCAAAAGACTGCCAACCAATCAAGGTAAGTTGGCACATTATCAAAACCTTCATAGTATTGTTTTATTGCCCTCAAAAATATATTTATTTAAAATAAGAGAACAAACTTTTTTCATTATCTGAAGAGAAGAATGCCTTTCATTTTCGCCTTTTTATTCAGTCTTAACACTAACACAGAAGAATAAATTTTGCCTTAAAAATAAGTGTATTTTTGTATGAGGCCAGCATGGTATAGTGATTTGAGTGTTGGACTATGACTCTGGAGACCAGAGTTCAAATCCCTGCTTGGCCATGAAAACCAACTGGGTTACGTTGGGAAAGTTGCTTTCCCTCAGCCTCAGAGGAAAGCAAGGACAAATCCCCTGTAAAGATATTTTATTTATTTATTTATTTACTAGCAGTCCCCTGCCACACGTTGCTGTGGCCCAGTCTGGTGATCTGGAAAATAATGAGAAAGTGTTGGTTTCTAATATATGTAATGTCTTTATGCTTGTGGGTAAACAGTATGTCTTGCTGTGTCTTGGCCAGTGTTGATGTGGAGATTGTCTGGTTTGCCACATATCATTGTCCTTCTTTAGGAGTCCCATTCAAATCTTTGATACTGCATCTGTCATATACATATATGTGTGTCTGTGAATGGCTGGATGGCCCTTTGTCAGGAGGGCTTTGATTATGTTTTCTTGCCCTGGTGAAGGGAGTTGGGCTGAATGGCATTAAGGCAGCATTTCTTAACTTGGGAAGTCAAGACCCCGGGGGGGGGGGGGGGTTCAGAAGGGTCACCAAAGACCACCAGAAAACACAGTATTTTCTGTTGGTCATGAGGGTTCTGTGTGGGAAGTTTGCCCCAATTCTGTCGTTGGTGGGGTTCAGATTGCTCCTTGATTGTAGGGGAATTATAAATCCCAGTAACTACAACTCCCAAATGTCAAGGTCTATTTCCCCCAAACTCTCTGGATGTAAGTGAATTAGAACTCCAAAACTCAAGGTCAATGCCCACCAAGCCCTCCCAGTATTTTCTGTTGGTCAGGGGAGTCCTGTGTGCCAAGTTTGGTTCAATTCCATCGTTGGTGGAGTTCAGAATGCTCTTTGATTATAGGTGAACTACTAGCCGTCCCCTGCCGAGTGTTGCTGTGGCCCAGTCTGTGTACATGTGTTTTGTGTGCATATATATGTGTGTATATATTTGTGTATATGTGTAGATATGTGTACTTGTGTATATAAGTGGTTTTGCGCATGCGTTGTAATGCATTTTTTTTGCTTTTTAAGTCTCTTCTGCTGTGTTTTCCAGTGTTTTTATGAGTGATGGTCACTCGTTGGCCTGATAGGTGTATTGTGTCCAAATTTGGTGTCAATTCACCCAGTGGTTTTTGAGTTATGTTAATCCCACAAACGAACATTGCATTTTTATTTATATACACACACACAAACATTCAAAAACAGAGATAATAAAGAAAAATAGAGAAATAGTTTAAAAGAAAAATGTTTGTTGACTTCCATGGGTTTCTTTGGAGTGGGTTCTTCCTTGTCTTTCTCTTATCTTATATTTTTTCAACTTCTTTGTCTTTTCTATTAGGGCTGGGCGGTTTCGTTCGTTAATTTCGTAATTCGTTATTAATTCATTTTTTTTTATAACGAAGAGATATTGAACCATTCAGGAGCAACTAAAAATCGAAACGAATTTTTCAATTCGTTTCAAAATCGTTTCGAAATCGTTTCGTTATTATTTCCGCATGTCTGGTGCAAGTTTTATAGTTGTTGTTTGTTTTATCAGTGAAAAAAAATATAATTATCACACCAACAGTCAACAACAGAGGGAGAGGTTCCCCCTGTCCCATTTGGAGGTTTTTTTAGCGTATTGCGCGGTCGCGTCCGCCATTAATGAATCGATTCGTAATTGTTTCGTAATTGTTTCGTAATTTCCGAAATTTTGTAAATTTTGAACTTTTTAAAAGAAAAATTTCGGAATTCTTTTAAAAATCGAAACGCAAAAACCCCCTAAAAACGAATCGAGTTTAGAAACAAATTTTTCCGTGGTTGCCCAGCCCTATTTTCTATCCCTTTCTTTCCCCTTTTCCTTCCTCCTACTCTTTTTCTTTCCTCTTCTCCTTCCTTCTATATTAGTGTGTCTCTCTTTTTCGATCTTAAATAATCTGTTACTTTCGACCAGTCTGTTTCCTTTATTGGGGTCCCCTTATTTTTAGATATTAGATATGTTAGTCTGTCCATATTTAGTTTTTATTGGTTTACATAATTATATTTAAAAAAGGGAAAGAATAAGAAGAAGAAAAAGGAGAGAGAGAGAGAGGGAGAGAGAAGGAGTTTAACATTGAAAGTGTGGGAACAATTGATTCAAGAAAGGTTGGAAAGTATAAAGAAAGATTAGGGAAGGGGGTAGGAAAAGAGGGATGGGTGGGAGGGGTGGAAATATATTAATGAAATAAGTTAAGTTAAAGTTCGACTTCCAGTCTTCTTCCCTTCAATATTCCTTTCTTGAGTGTGCCTCTGCCTGGTTCGGCAGATGTTGTGTTTCTTCCGTCTGCTAATTATGGCCTCATTTTTCTGGGTTTCCTTGTCTTCTTTTAGATATTCCTCCAGTTTTGACCAGTCTGTTTGTAGCATAGGTCTGCCTTTTAATTAAGTAGGTTAATTTGTCCATATCCTTTATAGCGAGTATTTTGTCCAGCCATTCCTCCTTTGTTGGGATGGTCTCAGACTTCCAGTATTTTGCATATATTATTCTGGCTGCAGTAGTGAAGAAGATGAGCAATTTTTCCATACTTGCACCTGGGAGTTGTGTTCTCTCGTGTATTCCTAGCAGATGTCGTTCTGGTTTCATTGGAAATCTAATTTTTAATATTTTCTGGATTTCTTCGTGTATCATTCTCCAGTAGAGAGTTGACTTACTACGGTTCCACCACATGTGGTAGAAAGAGCCTATACTTTCTTTACATTTCCAGCACCTATTTTCTCTGGGTTGTTGTAGGTTTTTCCGGGCTATATGGCCATGTTCTGGAGGCAATTTTTCTCCTGACGTTTCGCCTGCATCTATGGCAAGCATCCTCAGAGGTAGTGAGGTCTGTTGGAAGTAGGGAAAATAGGTTTATATATCTGTGGAATGACCAGGGTGAGACAAAGGACTTTTGTCTGCTGGGGCTAGGTGTGAATGTTTCAGCTGATCACGTTGATTAGCATTCAATGGCTTGGAAGTGCCTGGAGGAAATCTTTTGTTGAGAGTGATTTTATGTGCCTGTTTGTTTCCCCTCTGTTGTTTTGCTGTTGTAATTTTTGAGTTTTTTAATACTGGTAGCCAGATTTTGTTCATTTTCATGGTTTCTTCCTTTCTCAGCCATAGCAGAGCACCTGATGAACCAACCTGGACACAGCATATTATCTGAGAACACAGAAGTACTGGACCACTCTCACAACCACCATGTCAGACTACACAGAGAAGCCATTGAAATCCACAAGCATGTGGACAATTTCAACAGAAAGGAAGAAACCATGAAAATGAACAAAATCTGGCTACCAGTATTAAAAAAATCAAAAATTACAACAGCAAAACAACAGAGGGGAAACAAACAGGCACATAAAATCACTCTCAACAAAAGATTCCCCACAGGCACTTCCAAGCCATTGAATGCTAATCAAGGTGATCAGCTGAAACATTCACACCTAGCCCCAGCAGACAAAAGTCCTTTGTCTCATCCTGGTCATTCCACAGATATATAAACCCATTTTTCCTACTTCCAACAGACCTCACTACCTCTGAGGATATAGATGCAGGCGAAACGTCAGGAGAAAAATTGCCTCCAGAACATGGCCATATAGCCCGGAAAAACCTACAACAACCCAGTGATTCCGGCCATTAAAGCCTTCGACAATACCTGTTTTCTCTGTTCTTATACATGATTCCCAGTTTTTCTGGTGTCATATACCATCTGTGAATCATTTTCATATCGTTTTTCTTCAGAAGTCTTTTCCATATTTCTAATATCTTCATTTTTTTCCATCCAAGCCTCATCTTCTGGGATGTCTTCCTTTTTCCAAAATCTTATGGGTGATTCTGTATTCTTAAAGGGACGTCACCCATGCTTTCCCTCTCAGTGTGATGAGGTGGACAGTCTTTTGTACATGATATGGCAGGACTGTGATCCTGTCTTCTGCCAGAGGCACAAAGTTGTCTTGGACTGGCCCTCCTCAGCACAGTGTTAGACATCCCTGCCTTTCTCTGCAACTTGGAGAAATGCAGAGGTTTATTGTTTTGTTTCCTCCATCCCTTGTCATTCCTGATCCCACAGTTGGCCCTGGAAGGCAGAAAGAGCTCAGCCCACTGCATCTTATTGCGAGAAAAGTCAAATGTCAAGGATTTAAGAGGCATATACTAGTGATAATGCCAAAGAGGCTGTGTGGGTAGAGGAGAGAAGTAAGACTGGCAGCAGTGACAAACTACAGACAGTGCTTCAGGGTCAGGCCAGAGAATTAAAAAGGAACATAACAGAGTAAAGCGAGGAGTAGAGGCTGTAAGCCAGCTGTTGCTTTGTTGCACATGGAAACACCCAGTTCAAATGTACCCAGGCTGCCCAGGGGTCTCATTCATTCATTCACTCACTCATTCAGGCATTTGTGGCATCCATACTTGCACTTTGCAGCTGGAGGAATGCTCAGCTCAGTTTCTACACTGATGAAAAAGTTTTGCAACCTTTAAAAATGACACAGAAGGGGATGGGGAAGGAGCAATCGGAGTGCTCCCCCGTCTTTCTCCATCGCATCAGCAACATTTTAACTAAGGAACTCCATGCCAATATCTTCTTATTCATGTGCATGAGTCATATAATTCTCAAATTGGAACTCCATGCAGAGGAAGGCTCACAGAAGTGCAGTACATGTGAAAAAGATCTGGGAGTCCTCGTGGACAGAAAGTTAAACATGAGCCAATAATGTCATGTGGTGGCAAAAAAAGCCAATGGGATTTTGGCCTGCATCAATAGGAGCATAGTGTCTAGATCAGTGTTTCTCAACTTGGGGGTCGGGACCCCTGGGGGGGGGGGTCGTGAGGGGTCGCCAAAGACAATGAAAAAACACAATATTTTTTGTTGGTCGTGGGAGTTCCATGTGGGGAATTTGGTCCAATTCTATCATTGGTGGAGTTCAGAATGCTTTTTGATTATAGGCGAACTATAAATCCCGGCAACTACAACTCCCAAATGTCAAGGTCTATTTTCCCCAAACCCCACCAGTGTCCACATTTGGGCATAGTGAGTATTTGTGCCAAGTTTGGTCCAGATGCATCAGTGCTCTCTGGATGTAGGTGAACTACAACTCTAAAACCTAAGGTCATTACCCACCAAACCTTTCTAGTATTTTCTGTTGGTCATGGGAGCTCTGTATCCAAAATTTGGTTCAGTTCCATCACTGGTGGAGTTCAGAATGCTCTTTGATATTGTAGGTGAACTATAAATCCCAGCAACTACAACCCTCAAATGACAAAATCAATTCTCCCCTCAACCCCACCAGTATTCAAATTTGGGCATATTGAGTATTTGTGCCAAATGAGTGAAAATACATCCTGCATATTGGATATTTACAAGATGATTCATAACAAGAGCAAAATTACAGTTGTGAAGTAGCAATGAAAATAATGTTATGGTTGGGGTCACCACAACACAAAGAACTGTATTAAGGGATTACAGCATTAGGAAGGTTGAGAACCACTGGTCTAGATCTAGGAAAGTAGATCTAGACCAGTTAGACCACGCCTGGAATATTGTGTCCAATTCTGGGCACCACAATTGAAGAGAGATATTGACAAGTTGGAATGTGTCCAGAGGAGGGCGACTCAAATGATCACGGGTCTGGAGAACAAGTTCTATGAAGAGTGGCTTAAAGAGCTGGGCATGTTTAGCTGGAAGAAGAGAAGGCTGAGAGGAGATATGATAGCCATGTATAAATATGTGAGAGGAAGTCACAGGGAGGAGGGAGCAAGCTTGTTTTCTGCTTCCCTGGAGAGTAGGACACAGAACAATGGCTTTAAACTATAAGAGAGGAGATTCCATCTGAACATTAGGAAGAACTTCCTGACTGTGAGAGCCGTTCAGCAGTAGAACTCTCTGCCCCAGAGTGTAGTCAAGCTCCTTCTTTGGAAGCTTTTAAACAGAGGCTGGATGGGCTTCTGTCAGGGGTGCTTTGAATGCAATATTCATACTTCTTGGCAGGGGGTTGGACTGGATGGCCCATGAGGTCTCGTCCAACTCTATGATTCTAGGATCAAGTGAGAAGCTGTGTAAAGGCACTTGGCCTTTAGGTATCTGTGTTATAATTTACAGACCAGCACATTCAAGGAGCTTCATGGGTCTTCCAGGAAACTAATGACAAACTCTGCTAGCTTGACCAGTAGGGGATTTGGGGAGTTACAATCCAGAAAAGTAATTTACCTGTGTCCTGCAATGGACTTTGTATGTCCTTCCTTCTGGTGTAGACAACCTGATGTGTCTATACTTCGGGGCTGGGTGTGCACACTTTCCAGTTCTTCATTATAATATATTTATTGAAAGCCTCGTCTCAGAGTGGTAAAGTCTTCCCATTGATTCATTTTTTGGTTTAATACCATTCTGCTAATTTACCTGCTTCTTTATATCTGATTTTTGTCATTTGATATAGAAAACTTTTGGTATGTTCTCTTTTTTTAGTTCACATACAATTACAAAGACAGCAAGCTAATTAAAGACTGGTATATTTTTAGGAGTCATTGAAGGTGACTTTAGGAATGACATTGTATCTCAGCTATTACTTACCTCACAGAGTGACGTTGGGCTAAAATGGTGTAGAGGAAAGCTAACCATTTGCTTTATAAATTTTACAGTACTCTGAGCATTTTATAAGACGAGTAGGTTAACAATGCAATGAATAATGTATTCTGGTAACCTGACTTGAGCATAGTTGCCCTTTTGCTCTTCCTTTTCCTCTTGTCTCTTGGTGTCTGTGCTTTCTGTAGAAAAGACTGTATCATGCATTGTTGGACCTCTGACAATTTAATTATAACTTTCCTTGGGTTGAAATTAATTTTTGTTTCCGTTTTCAAATGAGTTGAGAATAATAATTAGCCAAGGTAAAGACTAGAGATGAGGACTTCAGTGTGGAGAAGTATTTTGGATGTTAGCATCCAGGTGTCTTGCTAGATGGCCCAACAATAGAGAATTTTATGGTGTTGCTGTCCAAAACGTCTGGAGGGTTTAATACTTGCCATCCATCCAGTAGTTCTAGACCAGTGGTTCTCAACCTGTGGGTCCCCAGATGTTTTGACTGTCAACTCCCAGAAATCCTAACAGCTGGTAAACTGGCTGGGATTTCTAGGAGTTGTAGGCTAAAACACAGGTTGAGAACCACTGCCCTAGACCAGAGTTCCTCAAACTGTGCTCCTCTCGATGTTTTGGACTTCAGCTCCCACAATTCCCAACACCTGGTAAACTGGCTGGGATTTCTGGGATCTCTGGGAGCTGAAGTCCAAAACACCTGGAAGAGCACAGTTTGAGAAATACTGCCCTAAACTATTGCAGATGACTCTTACCAGCAGGCACTAATAATCAATGCTCTTTAGAAAATAATGTGTCTCCCCTTACAAACCATCGAGGACTCTAGATCGTCTGGGGAGGTCCTGCTCTCGGTCCCGCCTTCATCTCAAGTATGTGAAGTCTGACTTGGCCATGGTAGTCCACGCTCTGGTTACATCCCGCATAGATTACTGCAACGCGCTCTACGTGGGGTTGCCCTTGAAGACTGCCCGGAAGCTTCAAATGGTCCAGCGCTCGGCAGCCAGGTTGTTAACAGGAGCGGCACTCAGGGAGCATACCACTCCTCTGCTGCGCCAGCTCCACTGGCTGCCAATCTGCTACCGGGCACAATTCAAGGTGCTGGCATTAGCCTATAAAGCCCTAAACGGTTCCGGCCCTACTTACCTCTCCGAACGCATCTCCACCTATGAACCGACTAGGACATTAAGATCGTCTGGGGAGGCCCTGCTCTCGATCCCGCCTGCGTCACAGGCGCGTTTGGCAGGGACGAGGGACAGGGCCTTCTCGGTGGTGGCCCCTCGGCTGTGGAATGCCTTACCTGTAGACATCAGACAGGTCCCTTCGCTGTTGGCATTCCGGAGGAAGGTTAAGACTTGGCTTTACGAACAAGCGTTTGGCTAAACAGTGCAACTGAACATAGGAAGACGGTAAAATCAAACATAGGAAAATGGTACAAGGATTATGAGAACGGATTCTGATTTGCTATTGAGGCGTTATGTTATGATAATGATTGTTTTTGATTTTGTCTGTTATGTATAATGTGTTTTAATTGCTTATGATATTGTTGTGATAACTTGTATTATGTAAACCGCATTGAGTCACCTAACCGGGCTGAAAAATGCGGTATAGAAATAAAGCAAATAAATAAATAAATAAATATGTTCGGTGGGGACGAGAGACAGCGCCTTCTCAGTGGTGGCTTTGGAACACCCTCCCTAGGGAGATTAGATCTGCTCCCTCCCTCTTAACGTTTTCGAGGCAAGTTAAAACATGGCAGTTCGAGCAAGTGTTTACAAATGCAGAGTTCAGAATGCTCTTTGATTGTAGGTGAACTGTAAATCCCAGTAACTACAACTCCCAAATGTCAAGGTCTATTTCCCCCAAATTGCATCTGTGTTCATATTTGGGCATATGGAATATTCGTGCCAAGTTTGGTCCAGACCCATCATTGTTTCAGTCCACAGTGCTCTTGGGATGTAGGTGAACTACAACTCCCAGACTCAAGGTCAATGCCCACCCAACACTTCTAGTGTTTTCTGTCGGTCATGGGAGTTCTGTGTGCCAAGTTTGGTTCAATTCCATCACTGGTGGAGTTCAAAATGCTCCTTGATTGTAGGTGAACTATAAATCCCAGCAACTACAACTCCCAAATGACAAAATCAAAATTTTTTGAGTGAAGGACATACATTGGGTTGTTAGGTGTACGCTGTCCAAATTCGGTGTCAATTCGTCCATTGGTTTTTGAGTTATGTTAATCCCACAAACGAACATTACATTTTTATTTATATAGACTAGCCATCCCCTGCCACGCGTTGCTGTGGCCCAGTCTGGTGATCTGGAAAGTAAAATAATGGTTTCTAATATATGTAATTCCTTTATGCTTGTGGGTAAACAGGATTCCTTGTTGTTTCTATGTCAGTGTTGATGTGGAGATTGTCTGGTTTGCCTACTCTAGAACATGCGACATATAATTGTCCTTCTTTAGGGGTCCCTTTCAAATCGATGATACTGTATCTGTGTGTGTGAATCATATATATCTATCTATATCTATGGCTAGATGGCTATTTGTCAGGAGGGCTTTGATTACGTTTTCTTGCCCTGGTGAAGGGAGTTGGAATGGATGGCCTTAAGTATGGTGGTTCTGTGTGGGAAGTTTGCCCCAATTCTGTCATTGGTGGAGTTCAGCATGCTCTTTGATTGTAGGTGAACTATAAATCCCAGAAACTACAACTCCCAAATGTCAGGGTCTATTTCCCCCAAACTCCACCAATATACACATTTGGGCAAATTAAGGATTTGTACCAAGTTTGGTCCAGATCCATCATTGTTTGAGTCCACAGTGCTCTCTGGATGTAGGTGAACTACAACTCCCAAACTCAAGGTCAATGCCCACCAAACCCTTCCAGTATTTTCTGTTGGTCATGGGAGTTCTGTGTGCCAAGTTTGGTTCAATTCCATCATTGGTGGAGTTCAGAATGCTCTATGATTGTAGGTGAACTGTAAGTCCCAGCAACTACAACTCCCAAATGACAAAATCCATTTTTTGAGTGAAGGACATACATTGGGTTGTTAGGTGTCTTGTGTCCAAATTTGGTGTCAATTCGTCCAGTGGTTTTTGAGTTCTGTTAATCCCACAAACGAACATTACATTTTTATTAATATAGACTAGCCGGTCCCCTGCCACGCGTTGCTGTGGCCCAGTCGGGTGATCTGGAAAATAAAGTAATGAGAAAGTGTTGGTTTCTAATATATGTAATTCTTTCTGCTTGTGGGTAAACAGTATTTCTTGCTGTTTCTTTGTCAGTGTCGATGTGGAGATTGTTTGGTTTGCCTAGTCTGGAACATGCAACATATAATTGTCCTTCTTTAAGGGTCCCTTTCAAATCTATGATACTGTATCTGTGTGTGTGAATCATATCTATATCTATGGCTGGATGGCTCTTTGTCAGGAGGGCTTTGATTACGTTTTCTTGCCCTGGTGAAGGGAGTTGGACTGGATGGCCTTAAGTATGGTGGTTCTGTGTGGGAAGTTTGCCCCAATTCTGTCATTGGTGGGGTTCAGAATGCTCTTTGATTGTAGGTGAACTATAAATCCCAGAACTACAACTCCCAAATGTCAAGGTCTTTTCCCCAAACTCCACCAGTGTTCACATTTGGGCATATTGAGTATTCGTGCCAAGTTTGGTCCAGATCCATCATTGTTTGAGTCCACAGTGCTCTCTGGATGGAGGTGAACTACAACTCCCAAACTCAAGGTCAATGCCCACCAAACCCTTCCAGTATTTTCTGCTTGTCACGGGAGTTCTGTGTGACAAGTTTGGTTCAATTCCATCACTGGTGGAGTTCAGAATGCTCCTTGATTGTAGGTGAACTATAAATCCCAGAAACTACAACTCCCAAATGTCAGGGTCTATTTTCCCCAAACTCCACCAGTATTCACATTTGGGCAAATTAAGGATTCGTACCAAGTTTGGTCCAGATCCATCATTGTTTGAGTCCACAGTGCTCTCTGGATGTAGGTGAACTACAACTCCCAAACTCAAGGTCAATGCCCACCAAACCCTTCCAGTATTTTCTGCTTGTCACGGGAGTTCTGTGTGACAAGTTTGGTTCAATTCCATTACTGGTGGAGTTCAGAATGCTCCTTGATTGTAGGTGAACTATAAATCCCAGAAACTACAACTCCCAAATGTCAGGGTCTATTTTCCCCAAACTCCACCAGTATTCATATTTGGGCAAATTAAGGATTCGTACCAAGTTTGGTCCAGATCCATCATTGTTTGAGTCCACAGTGCTCTCTGGATGTAGGTGAACTACAACTCCCAAACTCAAGGTCAATGCCCACCAAACCCTTCCAGTATTTTCTGCTTGTCACGGGAGTTCTGTGTGCCAAGTTTGGTTCAATTCCATCACTGGTGGAGTTCAGAATGCTCCTTGATTGTAGGTGAACTATAAATCCTAGCAACTACAACTCCCAAATGACAAAATCAAAATTTTTTGAGTGATGGTCACTCCTTGTGTTGTGAGATAATTTGTTGCCAAATTTGGTGTGATTTCGTTCATTGGTTCTTTTGTTTTTAAGGTACTCATTATGCACAGAGCATTTATATATATATAGATGGTGAAGGGAGCTGAGCAGAAAAGGTTAGGGGTGATCAAAGAGAGAAAAAGACTTTTAGTTTCTCAGTTACCTTTTCCTGTGGATCAGTGAGCCTCTGATGAAAAATAGTTTCTCCATCCAGATGTGGAGTGTAGCCTTCCAGTTCATGAATTAAAGTGGGTAAGATTAATTTCAGATAGCATATAGGGCAATTATGTTTTTGATATTACAGTGTGTTTATTTTCGAAAATCAATTCCCATCTTTGTTAATATAGGGACTGCCACGTTTTCTGCTCTATGCTTTACAGAGGCTCTGTGTGCTCCAATTAGTGCTGGTAACAAGTTCCAGTAATTGCTGGCTTTTCCAAGGGGAAAACTATCATTTCCTAGGGGAGAGTACACATTGATTCTTTGCTCCACATATCTTTACAGCAACCAGAGATCTTTTTTTTTTAAGCAGGCTCCTGAAGAACAAACAAAACACCTTTCTTAACTTTAAATCAGTCCAGGACAGACTCTTGGTGAATAAATGAGGTCTGTATTCAGCAGGTGCAGAAGTTCTTTCAGCACTGCATGATGGCTATGGAAAGAAAGAGATACCGTATATATTGTCGAAGGCTTTCATGGCTGGAATCACTAGGTTCTTGTGGGTTTTTTCGGGCTATAGGGCCATGTTCTAGAGGCATTTCTCCTGACGTTTCGCCTGCATCTATGGCAAGCATCCTCAGAGGTAGTGAGGTCTGTTGGAAATAGGACAATGGGTTTATATATCTGTGGAATGGCTGGGGTGGGGCAAAGAGCTCTTCTCTGCTGGAGCTAGGTGTGAATGTTTCAACTGATCACCTTCATTAGCATTTGAAGGCCTGCCTGAGCATGGGAAATCTTTTGTTGAGAGGTGTTAAGATGTGCCTGGTTGTTTCCTCTCTGCTGTTTTGCTGTTGTAATTGTAGAGTATTTTAATACTGGTAGCCAGATTGCAAACCCCACCTTCTCCAAGATGAACTGAACCACCTCAACTGGGCTCTCCAGGCCAATGGATACTCCACCTCAGACATCAGAAGAGCTGCAAGACCGAGAACAAGCCACAAGAGTAAAGACGAAAAGTGTTCCTGCCATACATCAAGGGAACCACTGACCGCATAGGGAAGCTGATGAGAAAACACAACATACAAACAATCTACAAACCCACCAAGAAATTCCAACAAATGCTACATTCAGCAAAGGACAAGAGGGACCCTCTCACCTCTGCAGGAGTCTACCATATACCATGCAGCTGTGGACAAGTCTACATAGGAACCACCAAATGCAGCGTTTCCCAAACACGAATCAAGGAACATGAAAGGCACTGCAGACTACTTCAACCAGAAAAGTCAGCCATAGCAGAGCACCTGATGAACCAGCCTGGACACAGCATATTATTTGAGAACACATAAATGCTGGACCACACCAACATCCACCATGTCAGACTACACAGAGAAGCCATTGAAATCCACAAGCATGTGGACAATTTCAACAGAAAGAAAGAGACCATGAAAATGAACAAAATGTGGCTACCAGTATTAAAAAACTCTAAAATTACAACAGCAAAACAGCAGAGAGGAAACAACTAGGCACATCTTAACACCTCTCAACAAAAGATTTCCCAGGCTCAGGCAGGCCTTCAAATGCTAATGAAGGTGATCAGTTGAAACATTCACACCTAGCTCTAGCAGAGAAGAGCTCCTTGCCACACCCCAGCCATTCCACAGATATATAAACACATTGTCCCAATTCCAACAGACCTCACTACCTCTGAGGATGCTTGCCATAGATGAAGGTGAAACGTCGGGAGAAATGCCTCTAGAACATGGCCCTATAGCCCGAAAAAACCCACAAGAACCTAGATACCGTATATACTCGAGTATAAGCCAACCCGAATATAAGCCGAGGCACCTAATTTTACCACAAAAATCTAGGGAAACGTATTGACTCGAGTATAAGCCGAGAGTGGGAAATGCAGCCGCTATGGGTGAATTTCAAAATAAAAATAGATACCAATAAAATTACATTAATTGATGTTTTTGAATATTTACATTAAAGTGTCATTTGAGATAAGACTGTCCAACTGTGATTAAATCATTATTCTAACCTTCTTAAGTGTAAATGTACTTACGTATCTGTTCTGTTGTGCGCTGGGCCTGTAAAGAATTGTCTTTAGAACAGGACGTGCAACCTTTGCCCAGCGGGAAGCCAGGGGGCCCAAGGAGAAGTTCTCAGAGGTTTTCCACCACAAATTATCTTTAGATGGCTTGTGAAGTATAACAAAGTGTTTTATTAATGCACAATCAAACAGAAAATTCTCTTGTCTTCAATAAAGCTAAACAAATGATTCCAAGCTTTATTACAACTGGTGACTTCCTAATCTTGTCCATGAAGGACAGGCAACTGTCTTCAATAACTTCTTCTTTACTTTAAATGGAAAATCCCCTTTTTAACTTCTCCCAGGCTCACTGTAATCTAACCCTTACTGATGTGGGCTCCGCTACCGGGTCGAACTGCATCTCGAAGCACCGAGTGGACCTACCAGTAATGGCTTAGATATTCTCCAGCTGGAGTTCTTTGGTCTTTAGGGCTGTTTTCCTGGAAATCTTTGAAGACTCTTAAGACTGTTTTCCCCTGGAAAGTCTTGATGCTCTTAAGACTGTTTTTCCCCGGAAAGTCTTAAGGGTTGAAGCTTTTGTACAGGGGAAGCTTGCACACGTCCTGTACATTAGTTTTCCTTGCTGAGACTGACTAAAAATGGCTCCCTTCCCTTCCCAATTGCCCTGAGCAAGGGGCGGAACCAAAACTTAACGATGATGGACAGGTGACTTGCCCTACGACTGCAACCAAAGGAAGCCACCTATTTGCAGAACCCTGAAACCTTGGACTGCAAGCAAATATTTAATACAAAGCAAATAAAGTTGGAGTATCCTTCAAACAATAATAAAGAGAGAAAAATAATAAATGTATTATTATTATTATTATTATTATTATTAATAATAATAGAGTAAAATAATGGAAATGCAATAATAACAGTTATAATAGAGTAAAATAATAAATGCAGTAACAATAGTCTGTGTAGTCTGACACGGTGGTTGTTAAATATAATAATAATAATAATAGGACAAAATGTATTGTCCAAGGCTTTCATAGCCGGAATCACTGGGTTGTTGTAGGTTTTTTCGGGCTATATGGCCATGTTCTAGAGGCATTCTCTCCTGACGGTTCGCCTGCATCTATGGCAAGCATCCTCAGAGGTAGTGAGGTCTGTTGGAACTAGGAAAATGGGTTTATATATATGTGGAATGACCAAGGTGGGACGAAGAACTCTTGTCTGCTGGAACTAGGTGTGAATGTTTCAACTGACCACCTTTGTTAGCATTGCCTGGGGGAATCTTTTGTTGAGAGGTGATTAGAAGTCCCTGATTGTTTTCCCTCTGTTGTTTTGCTGTTGTAATTTTAGCGTTTTTTTAATACTGGTAGCCAGATTTTTTTCATTTTCATGGTCTCCTCCTTTCTGTTGAAATTGTCCACAAGCTTGTGGATTTCAATGGCTTCTCTGTGTAGTCTGACATGATGGTTGTGAGAGTGGCCCAGCATTTCTGTGTTCTCAAATAATATGCTGTGTCCGATAGGGCAAAATACTGTAAATGTAATAATAATAGAGTAAAATAATACATGAAATAAAAAGAATACTAATAACAGAGTAAAATAATAAATAACCTTGACTCGAGTATAAGCCGAGGGGAGCTTTTTCAGACTAAAAAAAGAGGCTGAAAAGCTAGGTTTCTACTCGAGTATATACAGTACTTGATGCAGACTACTTCAACCAGAGAAATCAGCCATAGCAGAGCACCTGATGAACCAACCTGGACACAGCATGTTATTTGAGAGCACAGAAATGCTGGACCACTCTCACAACCACCATGTCAGACTACACAGAGAAGCCACAAGCATGTGGACAATTTCAACAGGAAGGAGGAAACCATGAAAATGAACAAAATCTGGCTACCAGTATTAAAAAAACTCTAAAATTACAACAGCACAACAACAGAGAGGAAACAAACAAGGACATCTAATCACCTCTCAACAAAAGTTTGCTCCAGGCACTGCCAGGCAATCAAATGCTGATCAAGGTGATCAGTTGAAACATTCACACCTAGCTCTATCAGACAAGAGTCCTTTGTCCCACCCTGGTCATTCCACAGATATATAAATCCTTTTTCCTAGTTCCAACAGACCTCACTACTTCTGAGGATGCTTGCCATAGATGCAGGCGAAACGTCAGAAGGGAATGCCTCTAGACCATGGCCATATAGCCCGAAAAACCTACAACAACCCAATGACAATACAGCTTCTGCAGGTGCACGAAAGTGAGGCTATTTCATCTGAGAAATGTTGAAGCAAAATTAGACATTTTCGGACTACAACTGCCAGAACCCCCAAGACATCTTGAGCACAGGGAGTTGTCATGCCCCAAATCTAACTTGGCCAAGCTCTACGTATTTCATACATTTAATATCTTGGGTATGATCCGGCAATTAAAACCCACTGAGCAGGATTATATACATAATAGACAAAACATTAATAGAGAGTTAAAGAATTAGATGTGCTGAAATGGAGCATTCATGCCACAGAATGACAGCAACTCCCTCCATTATTTGTTTTATCCTTACACTTTTATAATTATGGGCAGAGCTGTTTGGACTTCCACCTCATACATCAGGGATTATTTGTGCTGCCTCTAGTTGGGACTTCATATTCTTATGTGGTCAAATAATGTGTCACCTTGTCACATTAGATATTTATTGTTATGTTGAGTAGCACAGACTGGATCTTCTAGGGGGACCTTTCCCCTGTAGACTGGAATTGAATTTCCCTATCAATCTATCCCCAGGTGGTTCCTTGGTATTTACAGCCCTTTGTCTCAGGCTGAGTTTCATGTAAGGCTCCCTGCTAAGCATGAGACAAAGGATGTAAAGCTTCTGAAAGTGTGGGTGGCAATGGACAAGAGAACATGGATGATAAATTAACCAATGGTCATGGGGAATAATGGAGTCATCTGGGAATTTTAGGATGTTACAAGACAAAGAGGGTAGCCCATCATGGTATAGAGACATACTTATATAGACCTTCCGTTTAGGGGTGGGATCTTTGGAAGTCCCTGGAAAGAAGGGACGAGCCGAGTGCCACAGGGTTCCATCCTGGGCCCGGTCCTGTTCAACATCTTTATTATTTATTTATTATTTGAACTTATATGCTGCCATGCCCCTGGGGCTCGGAGCGGCTTACAAGAATGGCTAAAATCTAACACAATTTAAAAACAATTTAAAACAATTTAAAAACAGCAATATCAAAGATCAAAGGCCTGTCGAAACAGGTATGTCTTACATGCCCTGAGGAAAGCTGATAAGTCCCGCAAGGCACGGACTTCAGGTGGCAGAGTATTCCAGAGCGATGGTGCCACTGCTGTAAAGGCTCTGCGTTTGGCTGCTGTTAGACGCAAGGGAATTTCCAATAGTTCTTGGTCCTCAGAACAGAGGGATCTCTGGGGTTGGTAGGGGGTGAGGCAGTCCCTCAGGTACATCGGCCCCAGACCATGCAAGGCCTTAAAGGTGAGTACCATCACTTTGAAAGTGATCCAGTGCTCAATTGGTAACCAGTGCAGCTGTAGTAAGATTGGTGTTATGTGGCATCTCATCGGAATTCCCGCAAGAAGCCGAGCAGCTGAATTTTGTACCAACTTGAGCTTCCAGATCACCGACAAAGGAAGGCCAGTGTAGAGGGCATTACAGTAGTCCAGTCTTGAGATGACCGTAGCCTGGATCACCGTAGCTAGGCCGTACCTGGACAGGTAGGGGGCCAGCCGTCTAGCCTGCCGCAGATGAAAAAAAGCAGTTCTAACGGCGGAGACCTGGGCCTCCATCGTCAGCAGAGGGTCCAAAAGGACTCCCAGACCCTTTACCAACGATGACGGGCATAGCGTCTCGCCATCCAGGGTAGGCAGCTGGATATCCCCACTGCCCGGTTGACCCAGCCATAGGATCTCCGTCTTTGCTGGATTCACCCTCAACCTGCTGGCACGCAGTCATCCAGTAACGGCCTCGAGGCACTGATGGAAATAATCGGGTACAGAGTCCGGTCAGCCTTCTATCTTCAGCACCAGCTGAGTGTCATCGGCGTACTGATATTAATGACTTAGATGAAGGGTTAGAAGGCATGATCATCAAGTTTGTAGACGACACCAAATTGGGACGGAATAGCCAATACTCCAGAGGACAGGAGCAGAATTCAAAACGATCTTGACAGATTAGAGAAATGGGCCAAAACTAACAAAATGAAGTTCAACAGGGACAAATGCAAGATACTCCACTTAGGCAGAAAAAACAAAATGCAAAGAAACAGAATGGAGTAGGCACGGTTTGGGAGCAGTACGTGTGAAAAGGATCTTGGAGTCCTCATGGACAACAAGTTAAACATGAGCCAACAATGTCATGTAGCGGCAAAAAAGCCAATGGGATTTTGGCCTGCATCAATAGGAGCATAGTGTCTAGATCTAGGGAAGTCATGCTACCCCTCTATTCTGCCTTGGTTAGACCGCACCTGGAATATTGTGTCCAATTCTGGCCACCACAATCAAAGAGAGATATTAACAAGCTGGAATGTGTCCAGAGGAGGATGACTAAAATGATCAAGGGTCTGGAGAACAAGCCCTATGAGGAGCAGCTTAAAGAGCTGGGCATGTTTAGCCTGAGGAAGAGAAGGCCGAGAGGAGATATAATAGCCATGTATAAATATGTGAGTGGAAGTCACAGGGAGGAGGGAGCAAGCTTGTTTTCTGCTTCCTTGGAGAGTAGGATGTGGAACAATGGCTTCAAACTACAAGAGAGGAGATTCCATCTGAACATGAGGAAGAACTTCCTGACTGTGAGAACCGTTCAGCAGTGGAACTCTCTGCCCTGGAATGTGGTGGAGGCTCCTTCTTTGGAAGCTTTTAAACAGAGGCTGGATGGCCATCTGTCAGGGATGCTTTGAATACAATATTCTTGCTTCTTGGCATGGGGGTTGGACTGGATGGCCCATGAGGTCTCTTCCATCTCTAGGATTCTATGATTCTATGAAGTCTTCACCTGCACTGACTGGTGAAGACTTCCAGTGCTAGCTGGATGGCAGGGGAGAGTGGAGAACCTTGAACTGTTTGGCTTCTTTTATTATTTGGCTACTTTCTAGACCAGCATTTTACAACCTGGGGGTCTGGATCCCTGGTGGAGGGGGGTCATGTGGGGTGTCAGAGGGGTCGCCAAAGACCATCAGAAAACACAGTATTTTCTGTTGATCATGGGGGTTCTGTGTTGGAAATTTGGTCCAATTATCTCGTTGGTGGGGTTCAGAATGCTCTTTGATTGTAGGTAAACTATAAATCCCACCAACTACAACTCCTAAATGTCAAGGTCTATTTCCCCTCACTCCACCAGTCCACAGTACTTTCTGGAAATAGGTGAACTACAACTCCAGAACTCAAGGTCAATGCCCACCAAACCCTTCCAGTATTTTCTGTTGGTCATGGGAGTTCTGTGTGCCAAGTTTGCTTCAATTCCATCATTGGTGGTGTTCAGAATGTTCTTTGATTGTAGGTGAACTATAAATCCCAGCAACTACAACTCCCAAATGACAAAATCAATCCCCCACAACCCCACCAGTATACAAATTTGCATATTAGGTATTTGTGCCAAATTTGTTCCAGTGAATGAAAATACATCCTGCATATCAGACTGTTATGATTCATAACAATAGCAAAATGACAGTTATGAAATAGCAACAAAAATAATTTTATTGTGGGGGGGGGGGTCACCACAACAGGAGGAACTGAATTAAGGGGTCACGGCATTCGTAAGGTTGAGAGCCATTGTTCTAGACTTTTCACACAACTCCTTCATAGATTCATAGAGTGATAGAAATGACAGGGGCCCTATGAATCATGAAGTCCAGATGTAGCATTTTAAATTTGGATAAGCTATGCCTCCCAGTGTTGTGTCATCCACAAATTTGATATGGATTGTCTTCATCCCGTCATCTACATATCGAAGAGCATCAGACACAAAACACTCCACTTAAGATCTCTTTCTAGTTTGTAGCACAGCCACTACTGGCAACTCTTTCCAACCAATTATGGATCCATCTGATGATATTTCCATCTGTTCCACATTTAGTCAGTTTGCTAGTCAACAAAGCATGAAGCATTGGCAGTATATCTGACCTAGGAAAGCTTACACCACAATAAGTCTTTCAACTACTGATAAAATGATCCCAACTAAGTAAATTAGGGACCACAGCAGCCCATAGCCTTGATCTGATTTTCCAGACTCAGTTTACATATATCACCCCCTCTCTCCGTCCATTCTTTTGCTGAGATTGGGCTATTAAAATGCTCTGCTTGTACCAAAAGTCTCACTGCTTTGGGGGAAATTGGATTATTGTTTGAAGAAGTCTTTCACACACGCACATATACAAACACTGAAAATGTCCTTTTTACCTAAGTACATTTGATAGCCTAAATTGGAACAACTGGAAGGGGTTTAAAGGCTTAAATGTGTTGGACTGGCACGAGAGGGCAAAGGAAACAAAAAACAAAAAAAACCTGTCATCAGCTTCTTTTCAGAATTTATTTTCAGATCTGTGGGCAGAGGAACCAAGGAGAAAGTCAATGTGTTCAGAGAGAGAAGCATAGTTATTTTTGCTGCACATACTAATTACAGTATGCAAAAGGATTTGGTAGCACCTCGGAGATTGAGAGAAAGAAGTTGGCAGCACAAACTTCTGTAGACGAAGCGTTTATCTACACCAGTGTTTCTCAACCTGGGGGTCAGGACCCCTGAGGGGGTCACGAGGGGGTGTCAGAGGGGTCGCCAAAGACCATAAGAAAACACAGTATTTTCTGATGGTCATAGGGATTCCATGTGGGAAGTTTGAGCCAATTCTATCGTTGGTGGAGTTCAGAATGTTCTTTGCTTGTAATGAACTATAAATCCCAGCAACTACAACTCCCAAATGTCAAGATCTATCTTCTCCAGACTCCACCAGTGTTCACATTTGGGCATAGTGAGTATGCATGCCAAGTTTGGTCCAGATCCACCATGGCATGAGTCCACAGTGCTCTCTGGATATAGGTGAACTACAACTCCCAAACTCAAGGTCAATGCCCATCAAACCCTTCCAGTGTTTTCCATTGGTCATGGGAGCCAAGTTTGGTTCACATCCATCACTGGTGGAGTTTAGAATGCTCTTTGATTATAAGTGAACTATAAATCCCAGCAACTACAACTCCCAAATTACAAAATCAATCCTCCCCCAACCCCACTAGCATTCACATTTGGGTGCATTGGGTATTTGTGCCCAGTGAATGAAAATGCACCCTGCATATCAGATATTTACATTATGATATATAACAGTAGTAAAATGACTGTTATGAAGTAGCAACGAAAACAATATTATGGTTGGGGGTCACCATAACATGAGGGACTGGATTAAGGGGTCACGGCATTAGGAAGGTTGAGAACAACTGATCTACACTGTAAAATTAATGCAGTGCCACACCACTTTAACTGCAATGGTTCAATGGTATGGAATCCTAGAGCTGTAGTTTTACAAGGTCTTTAGACTTTCCTGCCAAAAAGTGCTGGTGACTTGCCAGACAAGTCCCTTGATTCCACAGCATTGAGCCATAGCAGTTAAAGTGGTGTCAAACTGCATTATAGAATTTAGTTGTCTCTAAAGTACTACAGGAGCCCCCGGTGACGCAGTGGGTTAAAGCACTGAGCTGCTGAGCTTGTTGACCGAAAGGTCACAGGTTCGAATCTGGGGAGCGGCGTGAGCTTCCGTTGTCAGCCCCAGCTTCTGCCAACCTAGCAGTTCGAAAACATGCAAATGTGAGTAGATCAATAGATACTACTCCAGCGGAAAGGTAACGGCACTCCATACAGTCATTCCACATGACCTTGGAGGTGTCTACGGACAACGCCAGCTCTTTGGGTTAGAAATGGAGATGAGCACCACACCCCAGAGTCGGACACGACTGGACTTTCATGTCAGGGGAAAACCTTTACCTTTACTTAAAGTACTACAAGATCTCTTTGGATATTGATATTTCAGCATGGTTATGTCTTTGTAGACCAATTTCTGTAATATGCTGTCTTTTCACTTTTGGTTTATTTCTGAATACTTAATTACCAAAAAGTACTGATCCAAAAAAAGTTATTTGTCTGCTTTCCTGCCCGTTTGTCCATCCATCCATCCATCCATCCATCCATCCATCTATCTTTCCATCTTCTCTCCCCAGAGACCATATCCTTTGAGTTCACCACAGGTCTCTGAGGATAGTAGCAACTGTGACAGAGATACTCTGACATCCCAGCCACTCCCATTTAGATGGAATGAACTACTGCAACACTCTCTATGTGAGGTTGCCTTTGAAGACTGTTCGGAAGCTTCAAATGGTCCAAAGTTCGGCAGCCAGAATAGTGACAGGAGCAGCGCTCAGGGAGCATACAACTCCTCTGTTGTGCCAGCTCCACTGGCTGCCAGTTTGCTACCGGGCACAATTCAAAGTGCTGGCATTAGCCTAAACAGTTCTGGCCCAACTTACCTGTCCGGACGCATCTCCTCTTATAAACCAGCAAGGACGTTAAGATCATCTGGGGAGGCCCTGCTCTCAGTCCCGCCTGCATCACAAGTACGTCTGGCGGGGACGAGAGACAGGGCCTTCTCAGTGGTGGCCCCTCGGCTGTGGAACGCCCTTCCTACAGAAATTACATCGGCCCCCTCCCTATTAGCATTTCAGAGGAAAGTGAAGATCTGGTTATTCGAGCAGGCATTTGAATAGGCAGTGTAACTAATATAGATATATGGAACAACGGATGATGAGATTGGATCTTGATTCTACTTATGAGACGCCAATGAGATGATATATTGATGTTTAATTGATTGTTTATTATGCCATTGTTTTAATTGTTTTTAACTGTTTTTATGATGTTGAGCATTGAATTTTGCTATTGTTAACCGCTTTGAGTCGCCCAAGGACTGAGAAAAGTGGTATATAAATGGGGCAAATAAATAAATAAATAAATAAATAAATAAATAAATGACTCGGGTTTTGATGGCATTGGCAGAATACCTGAGAAGTCCTATCCTTGGTCTGGAGAACAAGCCCTATGAGGAGGGGGTTAAAGAGCTGGGTATGTTTAGCCTGAAGAAGAGAAGGCTGAGAGGAGACATGACAACCATGTATAAATATGTGAGAGGAAATCATAGGGAGGAGGGAGCAAGCTTGTTTTGTGCTGCCCTGGAAACTAGGACATGGAACAATGGCTTCAAACTACAAGAAAGGAGATTCCATCTAAACATTAGGAAGAACTTCCTGACTGTGAGAGCTGTTCAGCAATGGAACTCTCTGCCCCAGAGTGTGCTGGAGGCTCCTTCTTTGGAAGCTTTTAAACAGAGGCTGGATGGCCATCTGTCGGGGGTGCTTTGAATGCAATTTTCCTGCTTCTTGGCAGGGGGTTAAACTGGATGGCCCACGAGGTCTCTTCCAACTCTATGATTCTATGAATAGCAGTTTTAGCAGTATTTCTTGAACAGAAGCTATTTTCTCCCAGTTTATCATGGACCACCTCTCTCCCTCAGGTGTGTTGTGCCATCAAGTTGCCTTTCAACTTACGGCAACCCCATGAATTTTTTATAGGGTATTCTTAGGCAAGGAATACCCAAAGCGGTTTTGCCAGTTCTTTCCTCTGAAATATAGCTTACAGCACCTGGTATTCACAGATGAGAAATCCAGGGAAAGGCTTTCACACAATCCCTCCCTCTCCCAGCATGTCTCTAAGCTCTTTTTTGCTAACATTTTGAGTTTACATTGAACCTTCTATTATAAAGCTGTGCTGGGGATCATTTAGATCAAATTCCAAGATTCAAATCTTTGAATATTTCTACCTCCCTCTCTTGTTTTTCCATTAATTAAGCTCTGAACAATTTGGGCTGCAACCACCTTTCAAAAGCATACAACAAAAGTCAGTATAATTCAAGGAAACTTCAGCAAGCCAGTATCTGTGTATATGGATTTTTAAAAAAATCAAAGAACATGGAGTTTTGATTTGTCACTTCATTAAATGTGGTTGCTCACTCTTTTATTTTTCTTCATACTCCACTATAAAATGTTTTATGTCTTGAGTGTTTTAAAAGGTTTTGAATGAGCCGAGTATTGAGTAACAAGTTGACCTGCTACAGTTCAAAGAGTATAGAAATATTCAGAAGAATGTGGTCCTTTCAACACTGGCGCATTGAGTGTTCCATTGATGAAACATTGATTGTTACAAACCTTCATAGGCATAAGCAGCCTTTCTTTTTGTGTGTTTGTACTATAGCTCTCAGAATCCCCCAACTAATAGGAGTAGTCTCAGAAAGTGTCTTTTTTAAACTGTGGACATAAGAGCTGTCCTTCTGGGTCAGACACAGGATCCATCTCGTTCAGCATTATGTGCTCATTGCAAATTCAGATACACAAGGGGCACTGAGCTTAAAAAATTGGGTATACTGTACATGAAGAATGGGGAATATAAGGTAAGCTGGCTTCTTGTGACTCACAGAACCAACTTTGTGGTCCTCTAAAGCAGTGTTTCTCAACCTAGGGGTCGGGACTCCTGGGGGGGGGGGTGTTGTCAGAGGGGTCACCAAAGACCATCAGAAAACAGTATTTTTATTTATTAGATTACTGCAACGCACTCTACGTGGGGTTGCCTTTGAAGACTGTTTGGAAACTTCAATTAGTCCAGCGGACGGCAGCCAGATTACTCACCGGAGCGTCATACAGGGAGCATACCACCCCTCTGTTATGTCAGCTCCACTGGCTGCCGATCCAGTTCCGAGCACAATTCAAAGTGCTGGTTTTGACCTACAAAACCCTATACGGTTATGGCCCAGCGTACCTGTCCGAACACATCTCCTTCTACGTCCCGCCTTGGAGTTTAAGATCTTCTGGGGAGGCCTTGCTCTCGGCCCCACCTCTATCACAAGTGAGATTGGTGGGGACGAGGAGCAGGGCCTTTTCGGTGTTGGCCCCTCGCCTGTGGAATTCACTTCCCGAGGAAATTAGGTCATCGACATCCCTCCTCTCTTTTAGAAGGAAACTAAAAACATGGATATGGGACCAGGCCTTTGGGTAATCTGGCAGATAGACAAAGGACAATGACGACTAGAATTGATAAGATTTGACAATGTGGAATGAATTTACGGATTCTGAGCTGGCGAACGTTGAGCATTAGACTGGTTTTATTGATTGTGATGTATAATTGATTGTTTTAATTGTTTTATAATTGCTGTTGATATATGTTTTTATCTGATATATGTTTGTGTTGGCATTGAATTGTGCCTTTTGTAAGCAGCCCTGAGTCCCCCTTCGGGGGTTGAGAAGGGCGGGGTAGAAATGCGCGAAATAAAATAAATAAATAAATAAATAATTCAGCGGGTAGCTTCCTCCAAGGCAGCGTTTCTCAACCTGGGGGATGGGACCCCTGTGGGGTCGCGAAGGGATGTCAGAGGGGTCGCCAAAGACCAGCAGAAAACACAGTATGTGTGGGACATTTGGCCCAATTCTCTCATTGGTGGGGTTCAGAATGCTCTTTGATTGTAGGTGAACTATAAATCCCAGCAACTGCAACTTCCAAATGTCAAAGTCTGTTCCACAAAACTCCACTGGTGTTCACATTTGGGCATATTGAACATTTGTGCCAAGTTTGGTCCAGATCCATCCTTGTTTGAGTCCACAGTGCTCTCTGTGAACTACAACTTCAAAACCCAAGGTCAATGCCCACCAAACTCTTCCAGTATTTTCTCTTGGTCATGGGAGATCTGTGTTCCAAGATTGGTTCAACTCTATCGTTGGGGGGTTCAGAATGCTCTTTGATTATAGATGAACTATAAATCCCAGCAGCTACAACTCCGAAATGACAAAATCAATCCCCCCCTAACCTCACCAGTATTCAAATTTGGGCGTATCAGGTATTTGTGCCAAATTTGGTCCAGTGAATGAAAATACATCCTGAATATCAGACGACGATTCATAACAGTAGCAAAATTAGAGTTCTGAAGTAGCAATAATGTTATGGTTGGGGTTCACCACAACATCAGGAACTATATTAAGGGGTCGTGGCATTACGAAGGCTGAGAAACACTGCTCTAAAGCCTGGTAGTAGTCCCTGAAGCCCCTCATTTGAAGAAAAAAAAAGAATAATTAGGACTATTGTTTTTGATTCCAACATGAAGAATTTTCTCAACACTCACAATTTACTCCACTACTAAGACTTTCCGGTTCTCTGAAACTATCAGAAGATCAAAACAAAACAACAACTGGAGGTGATGTGATGTCACATCTGGTTAATTGGGAAGTGTAAGTGTTGACCACGGGGCAAAACTATACTTGGATTTTGTCGAAGGCTTTCATGGCTGGAATCACTGGGTTGTTGTAGGTTTTTGCGGGCTATATGACCATGTTCTAGAGGCATTCTCTCCTGACGTTTTGCCTGCATCTATGGCAAGCATCCTCAGAGGTAGTGAGGCACTACCTCAGGATGCTTGCCACAGATGCAGGCAAAACGTCAGGAGAGAATGCCTCTAGAACATGGCCATATAGCCCAAAAAAACCTACAACAACCCACTATACTTGAATTCTTTTGCACAACTCTCCCTCCATTCCACTATGTAGACCGAGGGCCAAATAGGATGTTATAAGGAAAGTATATTCCTGCAATTCACCATTTTCCTTTCCACACTAGGATTTCATGAACATCTCTCAGCAATCAGATTTGCTAATTCAGTCCATCTTTGCTTTCCAGTGACCAGTCTTAAAACAAAGCAAAATAAATGCATAGTATTAGGCTTAAGACAATCGCAAGATGTCTTTTATCATTTGGGAGACAACCAGTGTAGAATTCATGTTAAACATATTGTCTCATTTGACCCTTACTCTGAATATAGACATTCCACTTTCGCTCCCAGTGCTGCCAGCTGGTGATAAACCTATCTGTCATAAATGTGTCATACTTTTTAAAAACGCCTTCTATATTTTTCCTTCCACATATATCTGCATACATTTAGGATACTGGTAGAATGTATTTATCTGCAGTGTGATAGCTCTGCTATATGGGTGGGATGTATGTGAATAAAGCAACCACATGAGCTCACTCCCACACTGATGTGCATGTTCACATGTGAGTAAGAAAGAGACCTATGCTAGAATTGATCACCACATATGGGAATAATAGGCAGGAGTCTACTTTGTCAGGTATACAAAATGGGAAGTGAAGGTTTTATGTATTATGCAGAGGAAAATCCAAAGATACGTTTGAACCGAAAACACAAGAGGATCTGGCCAAGAAATAGACATTGTACCATCGCGCCTGGGGGCTATTATTCTCAATAAAGGAGGGATAGACGTGGCACCTTTCCCCCAGGGGATTGCTTCTTGCCCTCCTATAGGAAACTGGAACTCCCAAAAACCCAAAACGCTGTAAATAGCTCAAAATAAGTTTTATTTATCACAAAGTCATTTCTTCAAAGCATTGAGCTGGAAAACTTTAGAGGGGTGAAGGAAAACATACATTACAGTCTCAATTAGACCTGGGTCCAAGGGGTTTGAAGCTGAGAAGCCTCACCAAGTTTCCTCTTTCCTCAATGGCTGTGAATGCCGGAGCAAACCACAACCCCAGTTCAGATGGCCTATGTTTTGAAGATTCAGGATCTTCCTTTGGTGCCAAAAGAACCGGCTTGAAGGCGCCTGGGTCTCCTCAATAGTTGTCCAGGACGATTTGGACATAAAGCATGAGTCCCAGGGATAAAAAACCTCAGAACTGGTGCTAAGAGGTAACTTAAATAAGGGTCCTTTAGAGTCAGGTCTCTTACTCACGTCCATCTGGTACGAACTCTGAAGGCAGAATGAAAAGGAAAGGAAGTTCTCCCCTCTTGCAGGAAGAGGTGGAGCCAAACTGTACTGATTGACAGCTACAAGCAACTAATCCATACAACTATACATAAACAGGGTAAAAGGGGCAGGATTAAGCATGATACAACAGTTTAAATCTTACAACTAACAGTTCTATACATAGGTGGCGCCACTCGCGACGTCACAGACATTTAACGTGGTTCCAGTATGCTCAGATAAAAGAATATTTCAACCAGGACAAGTAGTTAGGCTTTAATGACAATGAAGAATTTTGGGGCAAATTATTAAAATCGGAAAAGAAAAGTATAACAAAAATCTATAACAAACTTCTAGACTGGGCCACAGAGACAAGGGAGTAAAAAACTGTATGATAAACTGGGCAAAAAAACACTGGCAAACAAATAAAAATTTAGGAATGGGAGCAACTATGGAAAAAGAAATTAAGATATACATATTCATCCGATCTCAAAGAAAATTGGCTCAAAATATTTCATAGATGGTATATAACACCCCCCCCCCCCAAAATAAATAAATTTAGGACTAATGCATAAAAATATACGAACAAATTGTTGGAAATGTTAATCACATGAGGGAAGTTTCTTCCGCATGTGGTGGACTTGCAAAGAGGCAAATAATTACTGGGAAATGATACAGGAAGAAACCCAGAAGATCCTAAAAAAGAAATAGCCAATGAAACCAGAATACTTCCTGTTGTGCATCACAGACAATGAGTTAAAGTTAAACCAAAATGGGGACATTTTATTTACATATTTTACAACAGCAGCCCAAATGGTCTTTGCAAAATACTGGAAAAGTGAGAAGATACCGATAAAAGAATAATGGCTCAAGAAAGCGGTGGAGATAACGGACATGGACAAATTAACTTTCTTTTTAAGGAAAAATACAGGAAGATTTATAAAACAAACAGAATGGAAACTTTTTGAAGAATATCTTTAAAAAGAATTGAAAGATTAATGAGATGGAATTGGGGGGAAAAATCAAAATCAATGGACAGAAAAAAGAAAGATGCCGCTCTATAAAAAGAGAGAAAAATTAACTATATATATATATATATATATGTGTGTGTGTGTGTGTGTGTGTGTAAATAAGGAACTGCTATGAACAAGAATAGAAGTCAAATCTACACGTTTTTCTTTTTTATTCTACTTTATGTTATACTAGCTGTCCCCTGCCACGCGTTGCTGTGGCCCAGTCTGTTGATCTGTAATTCCTTTCTGGTTGTTGATAAACAGTATTTCTTGCTGTTTCTTTGTCAGTGTTGATGTGGAGAGTGTCTGATTTGCCTACTCTGGAACATGCAGCATATCATTGTCCTTCTTTAAGGGTCCCTTTCAAATCTATGATACTATATCTCTCTGTGTGAGAATCATATCTATCAATCTATCTATATATATGGCTGGATGGCTCTTTTGTCAGGATGACTTTGATTATGTTTTCTTGCCCTGATGAAGGGAGTTGGACTGGATGGACTTAAGTATTTTCTGTTGGTCATGGGGGTTCTGTGTGGGAAGTTTGCCCCGATTCTGTCGTTGGTGGGGTTCAGAATGCTCTTTGATTGTAGGTGAACTATAAACTACAACTTCCAAATGTCAAGGTCTATTTCCCCCAAACTCCATCTGAGTTCATATTTGGGCATATGGAATATTTGTGCCACGTTTGGTCCAGATCCATCATTGTTTGAGTCCACAGTGCTCTCTGGATGTAGGTGAACTACAACTCCCAAACTCAAAAAAACAAAAGAACCAATGAATGAAATGTCAACGGCCACCAAATCCTTCTGGTGTTTTGTGCTGGTCACGGGAGTCCTGTGTGCCACGTTTGGTTCAATTCCATCATTGGTGGAGTGCAGAATGCTCTTTGATTGTAAGTAAACTATACATTCCAGCAACTACAACTCCGAAATGCCAAAATCATAATTTTTTGTGTGATGGTCACTCCTTGTATTGTGAGACATTTTGTTGCCAAATTTGGAGTGATTTCGTTCATTGGTTCTTTTGTTTTTAAGGAACTCATTATGCACAGAGCATTTATATATATATAGATATACATATAAAGGTATTATATTTCTATCTATCTATCTATCTATTTCTTTTCTCTTCCTTTTTCCTACTATCCTATCAGTGCACTGTTCTCCCACTTTCCATGTGAAAACATATAACCTTCTATACATTTTTTTACTTAACTATACTTCATTTTTTTTCTGTTTATATTAATCAGTAAAATTATTTTTTTAAAAGTATTATGCAGAGGAACTACGAAGTAGAATGATAGTTTTTGATTTAGGAGGCAACATTAAAAGAGAAGAAAAACTTACATAACTGAAATATTTGAAGGGACAGTTGTCTATAAAAACTAAGCATATTGTGAGGTAAGAATGTACTATGCTCTGACACTAAAATAACTAGAAATTTTTCCGAGCTGAAAGTATTCACCCTTAGAGCAGTGTTTCTCAAACTTCCTAATGCGCCAGTTGCGCCCGTACCTTGGGAAGTCTGACTTGGCCACGGTAGTCCACGCGCTGGTTACATCCCGTATTGATTACTGCAACGCGCTCTACGTGGGGTTGCCCTTGAAGACTGCCCGGAAGCTTCAGATGGTCAAGCACTCGGCAGCCAGGTTGCTAACGGGAGCGGCACTCAGGGAGCATACCACTCCTCTGTTGAGCCAGCTCCACTGGCTGCCAATCCGCTACTGGGCACAATTCAAGGTGCTGGCTTTAGCCTATAAAGCCCTAAACGGTTCTGGCCCTACTTACCTCTCCGAACGCATCTCCTCCTATGAACCGACTAGAACATTAAGATCGTCTGGGGAGGCCCTGCTCTCGGTCCCGCCTGCATCACAGGCGCGTCTGGCGGGGACGAGAGACAGGGCCTTCTCAGTGGTGGCCCCTCGGCTATGGAATGCCTTACCTGTAGACATCAGACAGGCACCTTCGTTGCTGACGTTTCGGAGAAAGGTCAAGACTTGGCTTTATGAACAAGCGTTTGGTTAAACAGTGCAACCGAACATAGGAAGACGGTAAATGGAACATAGGAATGGCACAAGGATTATGAGAACGGATCTGATTTCACTGAGGCGCTATGTTTTGATTTGTTAATTGTTGTTGATTGATGTTGTTGATCTTGTTGTTGTATTTGTTGCGTTTTTAATTGCACTGACATTGTTGTGATAACTTGTACCATGTAAACCGCATTGAGTCGCCTGTTTGGGCTGAAAAATGCGGTATAGAAATAAAGCAAATAAATAAATAAATAAATAAATAAATAATGCTGCAACCCCTTAATACAGTTCCTCATGTTGTGGTGACCACCAACCATAACATTATTTTTGTTGCTTCTTCACAACTGTTATTTTGCTACTGTTACGAATCATCATGTAAATATCATATGCAGGATGCATTTTCATTCAATGGACCAAATTTGGCACAAATACCCAATATGCCCAAATTTGTATACTGGCAGGGTTGGGGGGGGGGGGGGATTTTGTGATTTGGAAGTTGTAGTTGCTGGGATTTATAGTTCACCTACAATCAAAGAGCATTCTGAACTCCACCAATGATGGAATTGAACCAAGCTTGGCAGACAGAACTTCCATGACTCACAGAAAATACTGGAAGGGTTTGGTGGGCATTGACCTTGAGTTTGGGAGTTGTAGTTCACCTATATCCTGAGAGCACTGTGGACTCAAACAATGAAGGATCTGGACCAAACTTGGCACGAATACTCAATATGCCCAAATGTGAATACTGGTGGAGTTTTGGGAAAATAGACCTTGACATTTGGGAGTTGTAGTTGCTGGGATTTATAGTTTACCTACAATCGAAGAGCATTCTGAACACCACAGATGGAATTGGGCTAAACTTCCCACACAGATCCCCCATGACCAACAGAAAATAGTGTTTTCTGCTGGTCTTTGGCGACCCCTCTGACATCCCTTCGCAACCCCCACAGGGGTCCCGACCCGCAGGTTGAGAAACGCTTCCTTAGAGGAAGCTACCTGCTGCATCTCAGCATGATTTATTAATGCAGTGGCATTTTTTGCTATCTTACTAGTCTCTACTGGGGATAGATACTTTTCTGATTCATGTACGACTGTTCATTTGTGCCCCGCGTGAAGACAGAACTGCCTGCTCTCAATGCAATCAAGGTGTTGCATCTCTGATATAGCCTGCCATTTTCCAAGGATGGGGCCATTTCTTCTTTCAGGGGCCCAAAGGTTACAATAGTGGACTATGAGTGTGGATGGCAAGCTCAAATACATTTTTTTTGGTTATTTTGGTATGGAAGGGAGCATATCTTGATGACTACAAGTTTGAGAAACACTATGCATAAATAGGCTGGTGTTAATATCCCACAATAGAAGTCAACAAGCCCATAAGTATTTATAATTAGGTTTGGGTCCAATTTAGTTTGACTGAAAGGGATTTGTAATATTCGGTGGTACATTTCGTGTAATACCCCAAAAACAGAACGGGGAAGAAAGAACCAAAAAGCAGGGCAAAATGGATCAAGAGAACCAGGTTTATTGGCTACTGGAGAGGATGGAGTTAAGTCTGCAACATACCTGAGGCAGCCCTATTCTGGAGAACAAGCCTTATGAGGAGCGGCTTAAAGAGCTGGGCATGTTTAGCCTGAAGAAGAGAAGGCTGAGAGGAGGCATGATAACTGTATAAATATGTGAGAGGAAGTCATAGGGAGGAGGGAGCAAGCTTGTTTTCTGCTGCCCTGGAGACTAGGACACGGAACAATGGTTTCAAACTACAAGAAAGGAGATTCTGTCTGAACATGAGGAAGAACTTCCTGATTGTGAGAGTCGTTCAGCAGTGGAATTCTCTGATGGAGTGTGGTGGAGGCTCCTTCTTTGGAAGCTTTTAAACAGAGGCTGGATGGCCACCTGTCAGGGGTGCTTTGAATGCAGTTTTCCTGCTTCTTGGTAGGGGGTTGGACTGGATGGCCCAGGAGGTCTCTTCCAACTCTGTGATTCTATGATTCTAGGGGTCTGCCACAGGGCTCATGGAGAAGCCGGGATTACCTGTAGCATATTTTCTCCCTCCTTGGCAGTGAAGTATATTGTCCATTTATTTATTTCCAACATTTCTACCTTGTCTTTCTCACTCTCCCCCCCCCCCCCCCCCGGGAGGGCAGGGGGACTCAGGGCGACCTATACTCGGCACAATTCGATACCGCAACATAAAAACGAATACAACAAATAAGTCAAGAATTAGAAACAATAGATAAAAAACATTAAATTAAAACAAGTTAAAAAAATTATTGCCGAACCATATAGCCATTTCCAGTCCAATTCAACATCCAAAGTGCTGTTATGTCTGCTGTTGAAAAGCCTGGTCCCATTTCTTTTGGAAAAGTAGCCTAGGCTCCTTTCCCAGTAGCACTTGCATTGAAAAGTATCTGAGTTCCCAGAACCCTCTCTTGTGGTTTGCCTTATTTTACAAAATGTTATGGTAAAAATTTAAAATAATTCTTAAAAAATCAGTAGATTGATTAGTTGTTCTGAAACTTGGTGAACCTGCAGGGGACGAGGGACAGGGCCTTCTCGGTGGTGGCCCCGCGACTCTGGAACTCTCTCCCTCTGGAGGCCAGAACCGCCCCATCCATCCTAACATTTAGGAAATGGATGAAGACGTGGCTGTGGAGTCAGGCCTTCGATGAATGAGACAACACCATAGGACCCTGGATGGAAGTTGATGTAGATCCATCTTAACAGGACGACTGACCACTGTAGTTTTATATATAGTGTTTTTAAAGTTGTTTTTGTAATTGTGATATATGATATTTTAATGAGTGTATATGTTTTTTTTATGGCTGGAAACCGGGCTGAGTCCCTCAATGAGGTTGAGAAGCTCGGTATAGAAAACTGTGAAATAAATAAATAAATTGTAAATGGGGTCTAA
Source organism: Anolis sagrei ordinatus (assembly GCF_025583915.1). Taxonomy (NCBI): domain Eukaryota; kingdom Metazoa; phylum Chordata; class Lepidosauria; order Squamata; family Anolidae; genus Anolis; species Anolis sagrei. The sequence goes on from NW_026847438.1 coordinate 127,176,537, forward strand.
AATTGAGGTAGGTTTCATGCAGATAGGCCTTAAAATGAACAAGAAGTGAGCATTTAAAGGTGGTCAGTTGAAACATTCACACCTAGCTCTAGCAGACAAGAGTCCTTTGTCCCACCCTGGTCATTCCACAGATATATAAGCCCTTTTTCCTAGTTCCAGCAGACCTCACTACCTCTGAGGATGCTTGCCATAGATGCAGGCGAAACGTCAGGAGAGAATGCCTCTAGGCCATGGCCATATAGCCCGAAAAAACCTACAACAACCCAGTGATTCCGGCCATGAAAGCCTTCAACAATACATTGAGCATTTAAAATTTCCCATTTCGCCAATGGGCCGAATCTTTGCCGAATGAAAACAGCAACACTCCTCCCAATTTGAGTAATTTCCCAGTAAACAGAATGAGGGGTTAACTGAAAATGGACCCCAAAACGGCATGCCTTTTGGCCGAATTGCACACACTTACCAGGCATGCTGTGTCTTCGTGTTAATATCATTCTAATCTAACCATGATTTTCAAACGGCACTTTTGATGAATTAGGAAAACAGAGATAAAAAGGCTGTACGGACCCCAGCAGCAATTTCTTTTAGGCTTTTATGTCTAATTTGTAATGTCCTGCTGGTTGCAAATGTTGTCTGTTAACAGTTTCATGGAATTTGGCTTCTATTGATTTTTTTCTTTTAAGCCTAATGCAGCATCTAAAACTATTTCCAGCTTTGTTCTTATAAAGACTTCCTATTTTCTTTTTTACTTCTATTTTCCACCAGTCGGAGAACTTGACTGATTTGTCTAGAGACAGAAGTAGATCTGAGTAACAGCTGGATTTATTTTTATTTTCAAAAAATGGGATATCAAACATGGTTTTTGGTTTCTGATTCCCTAGGGTAGTTGCAGGTGCAGCCTGAAAGCATAATCTCTCTTCACTAGATCCCAATTTGAATGTTGGCAAACACCTTTTGTTTCATCTCAAGTCTTTGATCTAGTGCACATGTTAAACTGGCTCCCGGGCCAAATCGTGGCAGCCCAGATCCTGGACAGCAGCTGCTGTGTTCCCCATCATTACGTATCATAATTAGAGCTAATGGAAGTTGTATTACAGTAATATCTAGAAGGCTGCAGTTGATTCTGTATAGTCAGGATAGTGGAGTTTGAATTTAGAGCAAGACATGTGGTTATGATGTCTGTTAAAATGTCCTTTAACCTTTTCCCAACCTCATAGCCATTAGTGCTGTTGGGTTGCAATTGCCATTATCCTCAGTCTGCATGGTAGATAAGTCATCCATGCCAACAGGCATGTAGCCAGAGGGGGGGGGGGCTTGAGGGGCTTCAGCCCCCCGTCCCCCGAAATTCTCATGGTGGTTCGCGAAAAGGCCTTACTGGTGCATTATTTAAACTGTTATGTTTATTCATATCATGATCTGATCACCATACTCAATATATCCCATATGCATGGGGGTATTGGGGTAACGATACAAAAGATTGGCTAGGGTAGACCCTCTTTCACTCAGACTCAGCCCCCCCCCCCGAACCAAACTCAGCCCCCTCCCTCCGAATCGAAATCCTGGCTACGGGGCTGCATGCCATGGTCACATCTAGGCTGGACTATTGTAACGCCTTGTATGTTGGCCTTCCAATTTCTACGACCCGAAAACTCCGTATTGTCCAGAATGCTGCAGCCAGGTTACTCACAAAAACGCCCATGAAATGCCATATAACACCAGTGCTGCAGCATCTACACTGGCTCCCAATTGAGTATCGTGGTTTGTATAAGATGCTGGTCCTGACCTTTAAAACTTTATATGGCCAGGGTCCATTGTATCTTAGAGACCGTCTCTCCTTCTACCATCATCGGAGGTCGCCACGACCATCCCAACGCGATCTGCTCTATATTCCGGGTCCTAGGGAAGTGCACTTGGAAAGCACCAGACGCAGGGCCTTCTCTATTTCTGCCCCTGCCTTGTGGAATTCCTTGCCTCCCTATTTGAGAGCCATGCGCGACTTGGGGCGTTTTGTCCTGGCGCGTAAGACCTGGCTTTTTACAGGAGCATTTGACTCATGTTAATTTTAATATTTGTATTTATGTGTTTTATCCTGTGTAAATCGCCTGAAGCATCTTGGATGGGGGGCGATTAATAAGTAATTAAAGATGAGATGAGATGAGATAACCAAAAGTGTTGTTGGTCAATAATATCTGGGGACCCAAATTAAATAAAAACTGAAAAACAGTGACCACTCTGTGTGTGTGTGTATGTGTGTGTATACTAGCTGTCCCCTGCCACGCGTTTTTGTGGCCCAGTCTGTTGATCTGGAAAATAAAGTAATGAGAAAGTGTTGGTTTCTAATATATATGATTTCTTTATGCTTGTGGGTAAACAGTACTTCTTGCTGTTTCTTTGTCAGTGTTGATGTGGAGAGTGTCTGGTTTGCCCACCCTGGAACATGCAACATATCATTGTCCTTCTTTAAGGGTCCCTTTCAAATCTATGATACTATATCTCTCTGTGTGTGAATCATACCTATATCTATCTATCTATCTATCTATCTATCTATCTATCTATCTATCTATCTATCTATCTATCTATCTATGGCTGGATGGCTCTTTGTCAGGAGGACATTGATTACATTTTCTTGCCCTGATGAAGGGAGTTGGATTGGATGGCCTTAAGTATTTTCTGTTGGTCATGGGGGATCTGTGTGGGAAATTTGCCCCAATTCTGTCATTCGTGGGGTTCAGAGTTCTTTGATTGTAGGTGAACTGTGAATCCCAGTCACTACAACTCCCAAATGTCAAGGTCTATTTCCCCCCAAACTCCATCTGTGTTTATATTTGGGTATATTGAGTATTTGTGCCAAGTTTGGTCCAGATCCATCATTGTTTGAGCCCACAGTGCTGTCTAGGTGAACTTTAACTCCAAAACCCAAGGTCATTGCTCTCTAAACCCTTCTAGTGTTTTCTGTTGGTCATGGGAGCCCTGTGTGCCAAGTTTGGTTCAATTCCATCGTTGATGGAGTTCAGAATGCTCTTTGATTGTAGGTGAACTATAAATCCCAGCAACTACAACTCCCAAATGACAAAATCATAATTTTTTGAGTGATGGTCACTCCTTGTGATGTGAGACATTTTGTTGCCAAATTTGGTGTGATTTCGTTCATTGGTTCTTCCGGAAGATCTTAATAACCTTGATGGTTCATAGGGGAGAATCCGTTCGGACAGGTAAACTGGGCCAGAGTCGTTTAGGGCTTTATAGGTCAAAACCAGCACTTTGAATTGTGCACAGAAGCTAATCGGTAGCCAGTGGAGCTGGCGTAACAGAGGGGTCGTATGGTCTCTGTACCCCGCTCCTGTTAGCAATCTGGCTGCCGCTCGTTGGACTGATTGAAGCTTCCGGGCAGTCTTCAGAGGCAACCCCACGTAAAACAATAACATAAGCATTATCAATAGGACAACACACTTTAAAATCTATGGGTAGGCCAAATGTAATTTAAATTAAAGGATTAAAAAATAATGCTCGACATGGGCGAAAATGATGGGGGGTTTGTGGGAACATACGAGCAGACCCAAACCAATATAAAGTGCTTGGAGGACGAAGTGCTATGGGATCATTATTCTGGGAAGGCACACTGGAACAACCACGTCTTCAAGCTCCTCTTAAAGACTGCCAAAGTTGGGGCATGCCTGATGTCCTTAGGGAGTGAGTTCCAGAGTCGAGGGGCCACCACCAAAAAGGCCCTCTCACTCGTCCCCACCAATCGCGCTTGCGATGCAGGTGGGAGCGTAAGCAGGGCCTCTCCAGATGATCGAAGAGATCGTGTGGGTTCGTATACAGAGATATTAATTTAAGAACATCAGCCCTGGCCTTGTCTTACTCTGCACCCCATGTGCTGCCAGTAAGTTTCCACAGGATGTTATTGCTTGCAGCAGGATTTCTGCTTTAAACTGCCAGATAATCCGAGATAAAGAGAAAACCTGGGATCAGATCCTGGGATACAGGTCCTGTTTGGAAGGGCTATGGTCGACTTTTCTTTTTGTGTTTTTTTAAAAATATTTTTATTAGGTTTTATACAGGTGTAATACATAAATCAAAAATCAAAAATCATATATAAGTGAGGTGAATAGGTGGGGGAGGCGGGGGAGTGGAGGAGAAAAAAAGGAGTGGGAGCGGTAAAGGATGAAAAAGAAACAAAAGAAAAGAAAAGAGAAAAGAGAAGAAGAAAAGATGAGAGAAAAGAAAAGAGGGAAGGAAAGAGAAGAGAGAGAGAGAGAGAGAGAGAAAGTGCCTTTTTGTGACTTCCCAAGGTCTTCCAAGCACATTTAAATATTTGATCATAAGGATTCTTCTCTTGGTTCTGCCGACATCTCTTTCCGTCTTTGATTCATATGCAAGACAAATCTATTAAAACTGGTATATCCTGTGTTTTGATGAAGTCTTTGAAACCTGACCAGTCTGTTTTTCTTTGTGTTCCGTTTATTCTTTGGGATAGGCAGTCCATTTGGATTATCTCAAAGACTTTTATTAACCATTCTTCTCGGTTTGGGGTTTCTCTTTGTTTCCATTTTTTGGCAAGTAGCAATCTGGCCGCCGTGTAAAGCAGGAATAGCATTTTATCCTGGTTCTCATTCAATCTTACTTCATTATTTATGCCCAATAAGTATGTTTCGGGCGTCTGTATGAAATTTATTTTTAGTATTTTCTGGGTTGCTTGGTGTATCTCTTTCCAAAAATTTCTTACGTGTTTACACTTCCACCATTGATGGAAAAAGGTTCCCATCTCCTTTCCACATTTCCAGCAATTGTTGGTGATATTTTTGTTAAATTTGGCCAATTTTACAGGTGTATAATACCATCGGAAGAACATTTTATACCAGTTTTCCCGGAGGTCACTTGCTACCGTATATTTAATTTTTTTTGTTCCAGATTTCTTCCCATTGACTTGTTAAGATACTGTGGCCGATGTCTCTTGCCCATTGTATCTAGCAGTTCTTTATCTGTTCTTCCTCAGTTGACCATGATAGCAATTGTATTGTCGAAGGCTTTCATGGCTGGAATCACTAGGTTCTTGTGGGTTTTTTCGGGCTATAGGGCCATGTTCTAGAGGCATTTCTCCTGACGTTTCGCCTGCATCTATGGCAAGCATCCTCAGAGGTTGTGAGGTCTGTTGGAAGTAGGAAAAATGGGTTTATATATCTGTGGAATGGCTGGGGTGGGGCAAGGAGCTCTTCCCTGCTGCAGTTAGGTGTGAATGTTTCAACTGACCACCTTCATTAGCATTTGAAGGCCTGCTGAGCCTGGGAAAATCTTTTGTTGAGAGGTGTTAAGATGTGCCTGGTTGTTTCCTCTCTGTTGTTTTGCTGTTGTAATTTTAGAGTTTTTTAATACTGGTAGCCAGATTTTGTTCATTTTCATGGTCTTCCTTTCTGTTGAAATTGTCCACATGCTTGTGGACCATGTCAGAACACACAGAGAAGCCATTGAAATCCACAAGCATGTGGACAATTTCAACAGAAAGGAAGGAAACCATGAAAATGAACAAAATCTGGCTACCAGTATTAAAAAACTCTAAAATTAGAACAGCACAACAACAGAGAGGAAACAAACAAGGACATCTAATCACCTCTCAACAAAAGATTTTCCCAGGCTCAGCCAGGCCTTCAAATGCTAATGAAGGTGGTCAGTTGAAACATTCACACCTAACTGCAGCAGGGAAGAGCTCCTTGCCCCACCCCAGCCATTCCACAGATATATAAACCCATTTTTCCTACTTCCAACAGACCTCACAACCTCTGAGGATGCTTGCCAGAGATGCAGGCGAAACGTCAGGAGAAATGCCTCTAGAACATGGCTCTATAGCCCGAAAAAACCCACAAGAACCTCATGATAGCAATTGTTTATATAAAATTCTAATTAGTTTTTTATTTTTTTCCATTATTATTTCCCAGGGACCCTGGATCTGGCAGAAGCCAATCTTTTCATCCTCTTTAAAGCTTTGGTGTATTTGAAAATATTTTAGCCATGTTATTTTTTTCATTTAATTTTTTGATCTCCTCTAGGGGTTTTAGTATTATCTTTAGTATTATCTTACCGTCTTCTTTTTTTCTATTATTTGTTTGTATGTCAACCAATTTCCTTCACTTAGTTCCCGCATTTGCTTCGCCTCCATTGCATCTATTGCATCACACCACCATCTGAACTACTCTGGCTTAGTGTACAGTGAGGCCCACATAAGCCCTTCCTTTTGCTGATGAATGGGTCTGTCTTAAAAGGCATAGTCAAAGGCACAAACTAATTATCTGATCAGCCCAGGCGAAGCTTTCATTTCGTTTTATTCCATTCCCTAGCCCCACTCCACCCTCTTTCTTTCTTTGTGAATCATGACGCCTGCCAGTCAGTTACCTACATGAAACCTTCCAGTCCTCGCCCTCTCTCAGACAATTAGCAAAGTGTTTGGTCTTCTGGTTTGGATGAATAATTAATTTGCCCACTTTGTGAATGATTCATAGACCATATGCCAAGGTGGCAGGATGTGTGTGTGTGTTTGTATGACACAGTCACTTTCTACAAAAGGCACCATTGCTACCCTCCCTCCTTCTACCAAATGGAGGATGGGGCAAGGCAGTGCATCCCCTCCTTTGAGTTGGTCAACTTTTTCCTTCTCTGGCATGTCCCTGCTATTGGATCTAACTGCAGTTTAACCTGCAAATGTTAGCAGACGACGTTGCCTACTTTCATGCCCACATCTCGGCAAATCAAATTGCAACTTAAAGGTATCAAGGGAGGGCTTCTGAATTGTATTTATTTGTCGTGTCAGGACGACCAGTCAAATTATATTACATTTCTAACAGAACAAAGCAAACAAACAGACAAAATACAAAATTTGTGGGTTTGGTAGTTGATTAAATGTCCTTTGACCAGTATCTGGCCACTTGGAGTGCCTCTGGTGTTGCTGCAAGAAGGTCCTCCATTGTGCATGTGGCAGGGCTCAGGTTGCATTGCAGCAGGTGGACAGTAGTTTGCTCCTCTCCATACTCGCATCTCGAGGATTTCACTTTGTAGCCCCATTTCTGAAGGTTGGCTCTGCATCTCGTGGTGCCAGAGCGCAGTCTGTTCAGCGCCTTCCAAGTCGCCCAGTCCTCTGTGTGCCCAGGGGGGAGTCTCTCATTTGGTATCAGCCATTGGTTGAGATTCTGGGTTTGAGCCTGCCACTTTTGGACTCTCGCTTGCTGAGGTGTTCCAGCGAGTGTCTCTGTAGATCTTAGAAAACTATTTCTAGATTTAAGTCGTTGATGTGCTGGCTGATACCCAAACAGGGGATGAGCTGGAGATGTCTCTGCCTTGGTCCTTTCACTATTGGCTGCAACTTCCTGGTGGATGTCAGGTGGTGCAGTACCGGCTAAGCAGTGTAATTTCTCCAGTGGTGTAGGGCGCAGACACCTCGTGATAATGCGGCATGTCTCATTAAGAGCCACATCCACTGTTTTAGTGTGGTGAGATGTGTTCCATACAGGGGCTTGCATACTCAGCAGCAGAGTAGCAAAGCGCAAGGGCAGATGTCTTCACTGTATCTGGTTGTGATCCCCAGGTTGTGCCAGTCAGCTTTCGTATGATATTGTTTCTAGCACCCACTTTTTGCTTGATGTTCAGGCAGTGTTTCTTGTAGGTAAGAGCATGGTCCCAGGTATTTGGGTGTGCTGCAATGCTCCAGTGGGATTCCTTCCCAGGTGATCTTCAGAGCTCGGGATGCTTCTCTGTTCTTGAGATGAAAGGCACATGTCTGTGTTTTGGATGAGTTCGGGATCAGCTGGTTTTCCCTGTAAAAGGCAGTAAGAGCCTATTCATAAAGCTTTCATACAGTTGCTATTCTGAATGGTATTATCGTATATTCCGGCTTATAAGACAACTGGGCATATAAGATGACCCCCAACTTTTTCAGTTAAAATATAGAGTTTGTAATATACTCGCCGTATAAGAGTACCCCTCTTCCAACACACACCAAATAAATTTTTTAAAAGCATCAGATTTGATTTCGATATGGTAATTTTCCTATTACTGTACCTCCTTCTCTGCCTCTCAGATCTCGCACATGCGCACCTGCACCACTTCACTGCAGTCTTCAGGAGCGAGATCTGAGAGGCAGAGGAGGAGGAACGGTAATAGGATACAAGGGCAGGCCAGACAGGTAAAAGAGGTGTGTTTTTCTAGGCCCAGAGCCACTCTATTTCTTTTTTCCATACTCCGGGCACCCTGGATACCTGCAGCTTGCTCCGCCCTTCACTTACACCTTCCCGGTGAGGCACCCCTTCAACTCACCATCGGGACCGCATTAAGTTCACGAATCCTGATGAATGGATTTTCTTCTACCATACTTGTACAGCGTCGCCGTTAATGCTTTCATACAGTTGCTGCATATGACAGGGACGCGGCCACTGCCATTTTTGAGCTCCCCCCACAATATGCAGCAACCACAGATTCTCCAATCCAGATTGGAAGTTTCAGCACCCGCTCTATAAGACGACTTACATCATATAAGACTACTCCCACATATAAGACAACTCCCATGCATAGGCTAGTCCAGCATATAAGATGACTCCTGCATATAAGACGACTCCCGTGTATAAGACTACTCCTGCGTATAAGACGACCCCTGGCTTTTGAGAAGATTTTCTTGGGTTAAAAAGTAGTCTTGTACGGCAGAATATACAGTATATTTGCTATTAGAACAAGTACAGCCAGTCCCCGAGTTACAAATATCTGACTTACATATGACTCATAGTTCAAAAAGGGGGTGAGATTTTTTTTTCATGTCAGGAACAACTTGAGAAACTGCAAGTCGCTTCTGGTGTGAGAGAATTGCCCGTCTTCAAGGACGTTGCTCAGGGGATGCCGGGTGTTTTAATGTTTTATCATTTTTGTGGGAGGCTTCTCTCATGTCCCCGCATGGGGAGCTGGAGCTGACAGAGGGGGCTCACCTGCGCTCTCCCCGGATTCGAACCTGTGACCTGTCAGTCTTTAGTCCTGCTGGCACAAGAGTTTAACCCATTGCACCACCGGTGGTGAGACAACAGGAAGTGAGAGAAATCTACCCCTAGATTTCTGGAAAAATTATCATGGGGAAAAAGGGTGTCTCCACTGAAGCTTTATCACCAATCCTTGTTTCCGCAACAAGCCATTTTTTTTCTAAATACAATTATTACAGGGACAGAAAGTGAGGTGACATCTTCTGAATGTGGGCACAGACAGCAAAACAAACACCACAGGAGTGTTAACCCTTCCCTATGCTATTCAAAGCATGTGTGTGTATGTGTATGGCTGAAGTTACACTTTATAACGCAGCTGTTCAGACTTACATACAAATTCAACTTAAGTACAAGCCTGCAGAAATTTTTTGCAACTTGGAGCCTGCCTGAAGCTTTCTATGCTATGCCTAAATATAAAGAGTTGGTCTGAACTGATGAGTAGGAAATTACTGCATATACTGAAATGTACCAGAAGTTTTTTCTTAGTTGATTACTACTACTGCTTTGGTTTCCCACAAGTAAATTATTTTGGCTGTGCCTCTGATAAATGTGCCAGACCAGAGCTCAGAAAAGTCACATTTCCATGTGGCCATGCTGGCTGAAGAACTCTGCAAGATGCAGCCACTAAAGTTAAGCTTTGAAAAAAATATCACAATTCATAGTTTTCTGTACTGCACCTCCTTTCTGAATTATCAATTTTGTTCAGTTGTTTCATTTCTGTGCCATTCTTTGTGTGTGCTGTTCAGGATGGAAGGCCCAATTCTTTTCTGATTTTTTTCTTTTTAACCTCTCTATCTTAACCCTCTAATCCAGTGGTTCTCAACTTGGGGGTCGGGACCCTGGGGGGGGGGGTCATGACAGGGTGTCAGAGGGGTCACCAAAGACCACCAGAAAACACAGTATTTTCTGTTGGTCATGGAGGTTCTGTGTGGGAAGTTTAGCTCAATTCTCTCATTGGTGGGGTTCAGAATGCTCTTTGAATGTAGGTGAACTATAAATCCCAGCAACTACAACTCCTAAATGTCAAGCTCTATTTCCCCCAAACTCCATCAGTGTTCACATGTGGGCATATTGAGTATTCGTGCCAAATTTGGTGCAGATCCATTATTGTTTGAGTCCCCAGTGCTCTCTGGATGTAGGTGAACTACAACTCCCAAACTCAAGATAAGTGCCCACCAAACCCTTCCATTATTTTCTGTTGGTCATGGGAGTTCTGTGTGCTAAATTTGGTTCAATTTCACAGTTGGTGGAGTTCAGAATACTCTTTGATTATAGGTGAACTATAAATCCCAGCAACTACAACTCCCAAATGACAAAACCTCACCAGTGTTCAAATTTGGGCGTATTGGGTATTTGTGCCAAATTTGGACCAGTGAATGAAAATACATCCTCCATATCAGATATTTACATTGCAATTCATAACAGTAGCAAAATTCGTTATGAAGAAGCTACAGAAATAATGTTATGGTTGGGGGTCACCACTACATGAGGAACCGTATTAAACGGTCACGGCATTAGAAGGTTGAGAAACACTGCAATACAACAACCAGCAGAGTATCTGCTGTGGACTCATCTTGATGTGATTCAAATAATAACAATAATAAATAATAATAATAACAATAATATCAGAGGGTTAAGATAGAGAGAAGGTTAAAAAGAAGAAATCAGAATTGGGCCTTCCATCCTGAACAGCACACACAAAGAATGGCACAGAAATGAAACAACTGAACAAAATTGATAATTCAATAATAATAACAATAATAAATAATAATAACAGTAATAAACCTACAGACCCACCAAGAAAATCCAACAAATGCTAAGTTCAGCAAAGGACAAGAGGGATCCTCTCACTTCTGCAGGAGTCTACTGTGTACCATGAAGCTGTGGACAAGTCTACATCGGGACCACCAAATGCAGCATTGCCCAAACACGAATCAAGGAACATGAAAGGCACTGCAGACTACTTCAACCAGAGAAGTCAGCCATAGCAGAGCACCTGATGAACCAACCTGGACACAGCATATTATTTGAGAACTCAGAAATGCTGGACCACTCTCACAACCACCATGTCAGACTACACAGAGAAGCCATTGAAATCCACAAGCATGTGGACAATTTCAACAGAAAGGAAGAAACCATGAAAATGAACAAAATCTGGCTACCAGTATTAAAAAACTCAAAAATTACAACAGCAAAACAACAGAGAGTAAACAATCAGGCACATCAAATCACTCTCAACAAAAGATTTCCCCCAGGCACTTCCAAGCCATTAAATGCTAATCAAGGTGGTCAGTTGAAACATTCACACCTAGCTCCAGCAGACAAGAGTCCTTTGTCATTCCACAGATATATAAACCCATTTTCCTACTTCCAACAGACCTCACTACCTCTGAGGATGCTTGCCATAGATGCAGGCGAAACGTCAGGAGAAAATGCCTCTAGAACATGGCCATATAGCCCGAAAAAACCTACAACAACCCAATAATAAACTTTATTTATACCCTGCCACCATCTCCCCAAAGGGAACTCGGGGCGGCTTACATGAGGCCAAGCCTGGTAATACATAACAGCAAAATACAGAATGACAAAAAATATCATCACAATAAAATAAATAGAACATAAAAGTAAATAAAACAATTCAAAGTAACAAGGTGAAAGACTTGAAAAATGAGCATCAAGGATAAAGAAAAACCCAAAGGCCACATCCCTACAAGAAAGTCAGCTTTAAATTGTGGATTGGGTGAAGACATGACATGACCTGAAACAAAATCCCCTATAATACCAAGCACTACCTGTAGTCAGAATATTTGAGAGCTACAGCATTCTGTAAAACTATTAGAATCATAGAATCATAGAATCAAAGAGTTGGAAGAGACCTCATGGGCCATCCAGTCCAACCCCCTGCCAAGAAGCAGGAATATTGCATTCAAATCACCCCTGACAGATGGCCATCCAGCCTCTGTTTAAAAGCTTCCAAAGAAGCAGCCTCCACCACACTCCGGGGCAGACAGTTCCACTGCTGAACGGCTCTCACAGTCAGGAAGTTCTTCCTCATGTTCAGATGGAATCTCCTCTCTTGTAGTTTGAAGCCATTGTTCCGCGTCCTAGTCTCCAGGGAAGCAGAAAACAAGCTTGCTCCCTCCTCCCTGTGGCTTCCTCTCACATATTTTATACATGGCTATCTATCTCCTCTCAGCCTTCTCTTCTTCAGGCTAAACATGCCCAGCTCCTTAAGCCGCTCCTCATAGGGCTTGTTCTCCAGACCTTTGATCATTTTAGTCGCTCTCCTCTGGACACATTCCAGCTTGTCAATATCTCTCTTGAATTGTGGTGCCCAGAACTGGACACAATATTCCAGATGTGGTCTAACCAAAACAGAATAGAGGGGTAGCATTACTTCCTTAGATCTAGACACTATGCTCCTATTGATGCAGGCCAAAATCCCATTGGCTTTTTTTTGCCGCCACATCACATTGTTGGCTCATGTTTAACTTGTTGTCCACGAGGACTCCAAGATCTTAAACATTCCAAGATATTAAACATTCTCCTAATGATGAATTTTGACACCTCTAGCCGAGGTGCATGATATTTCATTCCATGTCAGTTGATCTCACCTTTTCTAACAGTTAAAAAAGGAAATGAAAATAATATTAACAGTTCTCTCTGAGCTGTGACTGGAGCTGTGAACGAGCACTGATCCTTTCCTCTGGTCTGTGCGGTTTGCATCTTATTTCAAAGTTTTCCTTATAGTTTCCTACCCTACAACCCCAGCTCTTCATAAGAACTCCAAGGCCATTTCACAATCTGTAACATTCCTATATGACAGCAGAAAAGGGAACAGTTCTAAGTTGGCACTGGCATGAAACCAAATGTAAGTTAAAATTAGCAATGATTGCGTAGCAGTGTTCTCTGCTACATCCACACACACGTGAAACTGCAATTAGCACTGGTTTCCCATTTGGAGAGCTGAATGCTTTCCCCCTTCCCTTCTCTGAAATGATGGCCCTGGAAGAAAGGAGGCAATAAAGTTGTAAAGAGACAACTTTGATAGGTTGTTGAAGGCTTTCATGGCTGGACAATTTCAACGAAAAGGAAAAAAACCATGAAAATGAACAAAATCTGGTTACCAGTATTTAAAAACTCAAAAATCAGGTCAGTAAATAAAAAACAACCCCCATTCCAGACAAGAATCAATCAGGGCCAGCTAAACCTCCCAACAAAGGATTCTCTATAAAGCTCTAAACCACTGTTTCAACCTTACCCCTTAATCCAGTTCCTCATGTTGTGGTGACCCCCAACCATAAAATTATTTTTGTTGCTTCTTCATAACTGTAATTTTGCTACTGTTATGAATCATCGTGTAAATATCTGATATGAAAGACATATTTTATTCACTGGACCAAAATTGGCACAAATACCCAATATGCCAAATTTGAATACTGGTGGGATTGGTGGGGCTGGGGGGTTGATTTTGTCATTTGGGAGGTGTAGTTGCTGGGATTTATAGTTAATCTACAATCAAAGAGCATTCTGAACTCCACCAATGATGAAATTGGAGCAAACGTGACACACAGAACTCCCATAAACAACAGAAAATACTGGAAGGGTCTGGTGGGCATTGGCCTTGAATTTGGGAGTTGTAGTTCACTTATATCCAGAGAGCACTGTGGACTCAAACAATTATGGATCCAGACCAAATTTGGCACGAATACTCAACATGCCCAAATGTGAGTATTGGGTGTTAGGTAAAATAGACCTTGACATTTGGGAATTGTAGTTCCTGGGTTTTACAGTTCATTTACAATTAAAGAGCATTCTAAACTCCATCAACGACAGAACTGGGTTAAACTTCCCACACAGAACCCCTGTGACCAACAGATAATACTGTGTTTTCTGATGGTCTTTGGCGACCCCTCTGATACCCCCTCGCGACCCCCACAGGGGTCCTGACCCCCAGGTTGAGAAACACTGTTGAATTGGATCACACATCGGACACTTCTCAAGTGTCTAGGACTGTGTGATGTATTGGCGAATAATGCATGCAGATCCCAGTAAGGTGGCCTTCTGCAGCTGGCAGATGGTAATATGAGAAACGGTGTTATGCCTCTGCTTGTAGTCTGTCTGCGCAATCTTTTTGGAGCAACTGAGGATGTGATCTATTGTTTCATCTGCTTCAATTCTTTCCATTCTTCTTCTTCTTCCTCTTCCTCTTCCTCTTCTTCTTCTTCTTCTTCTTCTTCTTCTTCTTCTTCTTATTATTATTATTATTATTTCTGAAGTTGCTCCTGACATAAAAAAAGTCTTCCTTTCCACTTTAAACATTCTCAGAAATATGGCTAGTCTGTCTTAGCTGCTCTCTCCCTTCTGGGTTCATTCAGAACTTAGCTTTATGCAATTTCTTGTTGGAAATTTTGCTTCTCTTGATGCAGCTCATTCAGTCTGAACTTTAACTGGAAAACCAGAATGAGGCAAAATGTTCAGTTACATGAAATCCAAATTGCCTGCTAATCACATGTTTTGCTCTTCAGTGTAAAGATTGTATTTCACAATGTATTTTACAAAGAACCTGACCTATCCTTGTCAGTTGCAGCTTAGGCACAGGAGACAGACCCACTGAAAATTATCAGCAAATCAATCAGCAAAACATCAGGGTTCAAGACCCCTCTCCTTCTATCCTCCATTGCAGGATCATAATCCAGAATTGTTCTCCGCAAAGGATTCTTTGGGAACATCTGCTCTTACGGCAGGATGGATATGGATACTAGATTACAACCAAAAAGCTGTTAAATAATACTTCTGTCTTTGAAGGAGATGTTATCTAGCCAGAAGACAAACACTGCACGTACATTGAGCAGACAACTATGGATCCTTCTCCTTCCACTTCTGCAGTTAATTCCCTCCACTTCCTCCCTGCATAATCTGTATAGGATATATGGGATACTACTTAAATACTTTGAGGGTTATTATAGAGATGTAGGGGAAAAGTCTGTTCTCTGATGTGCCAGAAGTATGGACCAGGTCTAATGGTTTAAAGTTATAGGAGAGTAGATTTAGATTGAACATTATAAGGAAATGCATTGCCTGACTCACCAGGCGATGCCAGTTGTGGCGGGTGCGCTCTCCCACTGGCCATGCTGGTTGCAGAGGGCTTCTTCTTCCCAGAAGCCCCCTGCACTGTGGGAGTTTTTCCCGCTGGTTGGCCGGCTGCACACATATGCGTATATAAAATTATGCAGATGTCTGTGTTCTCTTTTTTTTTCCTTCTTTTTTTTCTTTGTCCCTTATTATTTAAGGGCAAACCATGTAATTAAGGTAACCCATAGTTTAGTCTTTCATCTCTTTTCTCTTTTGCCACAATAGCCACAATATTTTGTTTAAATAAGGGAAATCTGTTCAAAATTAGTTTAAAAAATAGAAGACAAATTTGCTTGCTCTTATCTACTGATATTGAAATGGCAGGGAATGGGTTTTGAGGAAAGGAGACACAAAGATAGGTCCTGGAGGTCTAAAAGCATGTTTATTTATCCAGCTGGGGCCTGGTGTGGAGTCAACTCCCAAAAACACCAGAGCAAATGAAACAGGCGCAGACTGTGGCTTTTATAGTTTTCCAGCTTCAAGCAAACAAAGAACATACGTCTTCATACAATCATCATCCCTACGTCATCCTAGCATCATAGAAATATCAAGTGTCCCCTTCCAACATGCAAAGCATGTCTGTGTTTCTAAAGAGCAAGCATGCATGTGTCTTGCTGGAGAGCAAGCATGGAATGTCCCCTCTCCTTGGCTGTGCTTACATTCATCAATCAACAGGCCCACTTTGAGATGTCAGGCAGCTCCTTCCCTAGAAGGAAGACACTGGGCCTTCTTGTACCAGCCTGTGGCTAATCTCCTGGAATGTAGAGATAACATTGCTGTGCCTGGACGCAGCTTGCTTTTCAGCTTGGGTTTCTTTCTACACACAGAAAGAGCCTGATTTTTCTATATATTTAAAGTACATATGATTTTTATGCATAAATCAATCAATAAATAAATACCTATTTTTCCAATATCTCCTCATCAATATGATAGTCCTGTGTTCTTTATTGTGAAGAGGCAGACCTAGAGTTAGCTCCCAGCATGGTAGGGGAAATGGGTCTTGTTCCATTATCCAGGTGGAGGCCACAAGGGGGCACTAGATAGAGAAGGATAGTCCATTTTAGGGGGGGGGTGTTAAAGAGTAGAACAATTTCCCCATTTTCTTGTTACCTCTCCCCCCCCCAAATCATAAACAAGGGTTGTTTCCACGACGGGGATGACATGGGTGGGGGAAATAACAGGAAAACAGGGGGAAATGGTTTATTCCTTCAACCCATCCCCCACCCCATAAACTAGACTATCCATTCTCTCTCTAACACCCCCATGTGGCCTCCAATTGGATAATGGAACAGTACTGTTTCCCCCTGCTTTACTGTGTGTGTGTGTGGGGGGGGGGGATAGCCGGCAAAAATTGGGAAAATGGTTTTCCTCCTTCGACTCCCCCCATAAAATGAACTATCATTTGGAGTCTGCCCAAATAGAATCATAGAATAATTGAATTGGAAGAGACCTTGCCAGGGTGGTCCACGCCTTGGTTACATCCAGACAGGACTACTGGACTGTGCTCGACGTGGGGCTGCCCTTGAAGACAGCCTGGACGTTTCAATTGGTACAACGGGCAGCAGCCAGGTTTTTAACTGGAACAAATTATTTGAAGCATACAACGCCCCTATTAAAACAGCTTTATTGGCTACCGATAAGTTGCTGAGTCAAATTCAAGTTGCAGATCATGACCAATAAAGCCCTAAATGGTTCGGGCCCTGCCTATCTCTGCAATCGCATCTCCTTCTATGAACCGGCGCAAACTCTAAGATCTTCTGGTGAGGCCCTCCTTTCGCTCCCACCACCGTCACAAGTATGGTTGGTGGGGACGAGAGAGAGGGCCTTCTTGGTGGTGGCCCCCCACCTCTGGAACACCCTTCCAAGGGAAATAAGACAGGCCCCATCCCTCCCCTCCTTTTGTAAGAGCTTGAAGACCTGGTGGTTTCAACAAGCCTTTGAGGATGACCAGTTCTAGTTCAGCCCAAACATCGTTGAATATGGCCTTGTACTCTTACCTATTACCCCGGTCATCCCTCTAATAGGCCCTGGAAATGAGCAGCCACAGACCCGTATCTGCTATGGCCATTAGCCTGTTATAGCACTGTACTTAATTCCTGGCCCCCTCATATTTTGAGTTTGCACGTGCCTTGGCCTGGCTTTTTAATTGCTCTGAATAGACAGGATTGTTTTTAATATACATGTGTCATTGTGATAATTTTATGCTTATGTTGTTTTGTTAATTTTATGTTATGATGTTTGCTTTGTATGTTTCGGTGATGTTTATTTATTTATTTATTTACTTGTATACCGCAGTTTCTCAGCCTAACAGGCGACTCAACGCGGTTTACAACAAGAATAAAAATCAACAACGATATACAATATAAAACCACAAAAGCATAATATACAATATTAACACAACAATAGATAACACAGTGCATCTCATAACTAGAATCATGATCCAATTCGTCGTCCAATTTTCCAATTCCTGTAATCATCACATTGATTGCACTGTTTAACCGAATGCCCATTCAAACATCCAAGTTTTTAATCTTCTTCGGAACACCATTAGCGAGGGGGCTGATCTTACCTCCATAGGAAGGGCGTTCCACAGCCGGGGGTCCACCACAGAAAAGGCCCTGTCTCTCATCCCCGCCAGCCGCACCTGTGAAGCAGGCGGGATAGAGAGCAGGGCCTCCCCAGAAGATCTTAGGGTCCTGGCGGGCTGATAGGCAGAGATACGTTCGGATAGGTAACTTGGGCCAGAACCATTTAGGGCTTTATAGGCCAACGCCAGCACTTTGAATTGAGCCCGGTAGCAAATCGGCAGCCAGTGGAGCTGGTGCAGCAGAGGAGTTGTATGCTCCCTGCGCTCCGCTCCTGTTAGTATCATGGCTGCCGAGCGTTGGACTAGCTGGAGCTTCCGAGCCGTCTTCAAAGGCAACCCCACGTAGAGAGCGTTGCAGTAGTCTAAACGGGATGTAACCAGAGCGTGGACTACCGTGGCCAAGTCTTGGAAACCGCCCTGAGTCCCCCTTGGGGAGATAAAGCGGTATATAAATAAAATCTTATTATTTTATTATTTATTACTGCAGGCCATCCAGTCCAACCCCCTGCCAAGACGCAGGAAAATTGCATTCAAAGCAATAATGAAACAATACTGGGAAATGCAAGTCTTAACATATCAAAATCTTTAATTTTGGTGCCTAAACCCGTTCGTAAAATGGGATAGTTTGTCCTCGTGGCCCGTTCCTATCCTGGTTCATTCAGAACTTATATACAGCAAGGTGGGGGTTTTTTTTTGGAAAGGAGGGGGTTAAAAGGTAATGCTTGTGCAAGACCCAAAAGAAATCAATATATTAGTAAATCACCAGTAATGCAAGAAGGAAACTTTGCAATTAAAAACTTAAAACCTGTGTGTAAATAAAATCTCAGTCTAATTACGAGCACATCAACCTTTCCCTGTTGCCTCCGAAGCACATATCTCATGCCGATGATTGCTTACTAATCTATTGCACCATTCTTGTTAGCATCCTCTTCTCCTTCCACTTCCCTGAAATAGATCATTGGTTGCTTGCTGCTTTCTGTTTTGCTTGGTTTCGATTTCTTTTTTTTTCTCTGAAGGAGTTTCAAACGTAGTCTTTTACCTATTAGACCTACAAAAAACACCCTCGCGCTCTCTCTTTTTGGTGCTTATGATGAAAAAGCATGAGATCACTGTGATTTTTATAGATCAAACCTGGCAGCATTTCCAAATCAAATTGGATGGTGATATGTCATTTTAATGTGGGCCTCTAAGTAAAAACAAGAAATAATTATTCGTTTTTAATACAAGCAGTCCATATAAAGCAAATGCTAGATGGGTGTGAGTTACTGTGAATGTCTACAAAAATGCCTGTAGCTGTACCAAAATATTCTGCTTCCCTCTCAATTCCTTTTACGTTGGTTCTGAGGAATAATCTCCATATCTGAGTACCCTCATATATATATATTTAGCTAATTTAGTTAAAAAACCAACCCAAAAATCCTGGGTTATATATTTATTATTTATTTATTTGCAGCATTAATATTTCGCCCTTCTCACCCCGCAGGGGACTCAGGGCGGATTACAGTGTACACATATATGGCAAACATTCAATGCCAATTTTGACATACAACATATACAGACATAAAGGTAAAGGTAGTCCCCTGACATTAAGTCCAGTCATGTCTGACTCTGGGGTGTGGTGCTCATCTCCATTTCTAAGCCGAAGAGCCAGCGTTGTCCGTAGACACCTCCAAGGTCATGTGGCTGGCATGACTGCATGGAGCGCCGTTACCTTCCCGCCGGAGCGGTACCTATTGATCTACTCACATTTGCATGTTTTCGAACTGCTAGGTTGGCAGAAGCTAGGGCTTACAGTGGAAGCTCACACCGCTCCCCGGAATCGAACCTGCGACCTTTCGATCAACAAGCTCAGCAGCTCAGTGCTTTAACCCACTGCGCCACCGGGGGCTCCTATATACAGACATACACAGAGGTTATTTAACTTTTTCTGGCCGCCAGGGGAGCTGTCGCTTTCATCGTCCATCTGCGATGCTGATGAAGTATTTCCGCATTCCCCGCATGCTTCCCCGCTGGAATGCTTTGCTGGAGTCTTCTTTATGGCCTCATAAATTAGTTAATTTAGCCTCCCCACACTTTTAAGGTGGTATCTAATTTTCCTACTTGACAGATGCAACTGTCTTTAGGGTTGCAAAGGTCGACAACAAGCTACACAATTGGCCGGAAGCTCACTCCAACCCGGGCTGGTTTCGAACTCATGACCTTTTGGTCAGTAGTGATCTTTAATGCAGCTGACACCCAGCCATCTGCTCCACAGTCCCCGTATAGACTCCTATATTGAAGTTGAGCACAATTTACACAGTTATGCATGCCAAACTTTTCAGCAGATGGATATTCAAGCATATTTTTGTTACAGGAAACATTTTGCTTCCTCGTCTGGAATTTTTTTTTTGTCATGTCAGGAGTGACTTGAGAAACTGCAAGTCGCTTCTGGTGTGAGAGAATTGACCGTCTGCAAGGACGTTGCTCAGGGGACACCCGGATGTTTTTGATGCTTTATCATCCTTGTGGGAGGCTTCTCTCATGTCCCCGCATGAGGAGCTGGAGCTGATAGAGGGAGCTCATCCACTCTCCGTGGATTCGAACCTGGGACCTGTCGGTCTTTAGTCCTGCTGGCACAAGGTGGTGAGATAAAAGGAAGTGAGAGAACTCTACTTCTAGATAGAGTTCCTCCAGGGGCAAACCAAGAATGGGCGACTTGGAAGTCCCTAAACAGAATCAGAAGTGGAGTGGGCAGATCAAAAGACAACCTGGCAAAATGGCACTACCTAAAAGAATCCCAAACCTTGTGTGACTGTGGAGCAGAACAGACAACTCTGCATCTGTATGCTTGTCCACTATGCCCTGCCTTGTGTACAGAGGAAGAATTGTTCGAGGCTACAGACAGTGCCATTGCTGTCGCCCATTTTTGGTCAAAAGACATTTAGCCACCTGTACTCCTTCTATTTTTATCAGTTTTATACTAATTTATGCAATGCTTTTGATATGAAAATAAATAAATTCATCTAATGTGATGAGGTCCTTTATCTGGGAATCTAGCAGCAGTTCAAAGCCTTCTAAGACAATTCATTATGTCCACACTGTATATGCAAATACAGGCATTACAAAATGAACTTCTAACTGTCCCAATCAGAGGCTGGATGGCTATCTGTCGGGGGTGCTTTCAATGCAATTTCCCTTCTTCTTAGACTGGATGGCCCATTAGGTCTTTCCCAACTCTATGATTCTATGGTTCTATTCTATGATTCTGTGTCTACAAACTAGGTATATATGATTCTGATGGGGCAGTTCATAAGTTTTCTAATGCAAACATACTGTACTATTTCAGACCAATTTATGTAATC
The DNA here is from genome assembly GCF_025583915.1 of Anolis sagrei ordinatus. Classification (NCBI taxonomy): domain Eukaryota; kingdom Metazoa; phylum Chordata; class Lepidosauria; order Squamata; family Anolidae; genus Anolis; species Anolis sagrei. Next base: position 127,197,611 of record NW_026847438.1, read on the forward strand.
CTGGGTGCATCTATACTGCGGAATTAATGCATTTTAATGTACTTTATCTGCCACTGCTCAGTGCAGTGCGCTAGTATAGTAAATGTTCTGTCACGCGCTAGGCTTGAAATGAAGTGCCTTTGAAATAGGACGTGCAGCTTGAGCCCAGCGGGAAGCCAGGGCCCCCGAAGATAAGCTCTTAGGGATTTTCCACCACAAACAGTCTTTAGAGGGCTTGTGAAATATAACAAAGTCTTTTATTGAGGGACAATCAAACAGAAAGTTCTCTTGTCTTCAAAAGGGTAAACAAATGCTTCCAAGCTTTATGCAACTGGTGACTTCCTAATCTTGCCCACGAAGGACAAGCAACTGTCTTCAATAACTTCTTCTTTACTTTAAATGGAAAATCCCCCTTTTAACTTCTCCCAGGCTGACTGTAATCTAACCCTTACTGATGTGGGCTCCGCTACCGGGTCGAACTGCGTCTCAAAGCACCGAGTGGACCTACCAGTAGGCCTGTAGTCACTTCAGCTGGAGTTCTTAGATATTCAAAGCTGTTTTTCCCTCCGAAATTCCTCAGAGCTTTAGGCTGTTTCCTGGGGAATCTTTGGGAATCCTTTTGCTCTTAAGACTGTTCTCCCCTGGGAGGTCTTAAGAGTTGAAGCCTTTGTACAGGAGAAGTCTGTACACGTCCTGTACATTGACTTTCCTTGCTGAGACTGACTGAAAATGGCTCCCTTCCCTTCTCAATTGTCCTGAACAGGAGGTGGAACCAAACTTAACGATGATGGACAGGGGGCCTGCCCTATAACTGCAAACTTTAACAGGAAGCCACCCTTCTGCAGAATCCCAAGCATTGGGCTGCAAGCAAAGACTTAATACAAAGCAAATAAAGTTGGAGCTTCTGGTACAGCTGTACCAGCACACTATTCTATGATTCCGTGTCTACAAACTAGGTATATATGATTCTGATGGGGCAGTTCATAAGTTTTCTAATGCAAACATACTGTACTATTTCAGACCAATTTATGTAATCCTAGGTGCATCTATACTGAAGAATTAATGCATTTTAATGTACTTTATCTGCCATGGCTCAGTGCAGTGCACTAGTATAGTAAAGTTTATTGATTAGTCCATTCTCAGTGCAGTGGAATCATGGAAAGTGTAGTTTTACATGGCCTTTAGCCTTCTTGATCAAATAATGCAGGTGACTTACTAAATTACAACTCCCAGAATTCCATACTTCAGAGCCATGGTGTTTAAAGTGATGTCAAATTGCAATAATTCTGCAATGTAGATTCACCCTTCCTCTCCTTGCCCTCCTTATTTCATTTTGAGATATTTTGACATATTTTGTCAAAGGTGATTAGAGTTTTTAAAAATACATCTCACCCTGCAAATATTTAAACATGGCAAAGATAAAATAGTCTAAAGCCCTTGTGAGATCATTTCCAAGTGATTTCAATGTCAGTTTTCCCCCATTCGTATAATAATTTGAATTTGGAGGCAATAGAGAGACCTAAGTGCCAGTCAAATTAAAATCTTTTCACTGCATCACATCTTCTACAGGCATGTAAATATGCGAAGTTCAGGCACTGATCCAGTGCCATCTTGTGATGCTCATCAAACTGATTTAATCTAGGGAAAATATTTAAACGTGGCTCTGTGTATGTTTCAAAAGTGACGACTGCGATACTGGATGTTTGAAATCACCTTCCTTATAATTTCCTTGCTTCCTTCTGTCAAAGCTAGTTTCTAGTCCTTTTGGGTTCAAAGACACGCTTCAGAGTGTGTGGGCAAGGAAATCTCACATGGGCGGCTGAATAAGTTTCTCAGCAGATGGATTTCAGTACCTTCTGTACCGTGCTAACCCTCTTATGCCACCCAGCAATAAAAGGAAGCACGGTAAATTATGCAACACAGCAAAAATGGTTGGATATTATGTAAAACGTAAGTGTGTGCATGCATGAGCCATAAATGTATATATAGATTTGTTTAAATTGCATAATTTTTAACACTTTTAAGGTTTTTTTGCTACATAATTTGGATATGCCAGCAGAGAATGGGTTTTATTTCTTAGATGACTTGGGCAACAGTTAATTGAAGGCTGTTTGGTCTTCTGCTTGAAACAGATGTCAGAGCTACACTAATGATGAAAAAGAGGGCTGAAAGAGCTTACTGGCATACTGGCTAATAGCACCACATCTAAGCGTTTACATTATTATTAGATGAGGCATTTTTTAAAGATATTTTTGTCAGGAAAAAAATTACTAGTTCCTGCAATTAGCAAGTTTACTTCCTCTGCTCAGCCTTTTTCATGGCACCCTCACTGCTGTAGGCTGAGCTGTAAGTTTTAACATTATTCAGAATTTTTAAGCAAAGGGATGTAATCTTAGCATGTGGCATTGCAATCAAAGCCTGTTCGGGTTGAAAGCTTTTGCTGTTTGCTTCTCCTGCTCCTGTTATTCAAACTCATCCCATCTCTAACAGCTAGTTTGGACTGCTCATGCAGTAGCTGTCGTCACCATTTTGACTAAACTCCATCCTATCTCACTTGATGTCAGATTCTGCCCTGCATCTCATAGTTCAGGTAGTGGTGTAGTGGAGCCAAGAATTGCAGAGTTGGTAATGCTGAGATATTTTGATCATCATCATCATCATCATCATCATCATCATCATCATCTAATAACTTATTAATCGCCCTCCATCCGAGAATGCTCCAGGCGATTTACAGCTAAATTATAAAAGATAAAATGCATACATACAAAAATTAAAAATTAACAGAGATCGAATGCTCTAGTAAAAAGCCAGGTCTTAAGTGTGAGAGTAAAAGGCCCTAAGTCACTTATGGCTTTCATGTAGGGTGGCAAGGAATTCCACAAGGCAGGGGCAGAAGTAGAAAAAGTCCTGCGTCTGGTCCTTTCCAAGTGCACTTCTCTAGGACCTGGTATATGGAGTAAGTCATGTTGGGCTGGTCGTTGCGACCTCCGATGATGGGAGAAGGAGAGGCGGTCCCTAAGGTACAATGGATCCTGGCTGTAAAGAGTTTTAAAGGTCAGAACTAGCATCTTATACAGGCCACGGTACTCAGTTGAAAGCCAATGTAAATGTTGTAGCACAGGTGTTATATGGCGTTTCATGGGCGTTCTTGTGAGTAACCTGGCTGCCGCATTCTGAACAATAAGAAGTTTTTAGGTCATAGACATCGGAAGGCCCACATACAGGGCGTTGCAATAGTCCAGCCTAGATGTGACCGTGGCATGGATGACAGTTGCCAGAGCCTCGTCAGATAGGTAGGGTGCCAGTTGCCTCGCTTGTCGTAGATGGGAAAAGGCCTGTTTGCTGGCAGCAGTGACCTGAGCTTCCATTGTCAGCTGAATCCAGGATGACACCTAAGCTCTTAACAGTGGTCGATGGAGATAGGGCAGCACCATCGAAGGTGGGTAATGGAGGAGTCAGACCTGCCGGGCGGCCATGCCAGAGAATCTCAGTCTTCGCTGGGTTCACCTTCAGTCTGCTAGCATGTAGCCAGTTTGACAGAGCTTCCAGACATAGGGTGAAATTGTCTGGAATTGACGTTGCTCCAGGCTCCAGGCGCAGAAGGAGTTGGGTATCGTCTGCATATTGGTAGCAGTCCAGGCCGAAACTCCGAGCCAAACTAGCAAAGGGGTCTAACGTAGATGTTGAAGAGAAGAGGAGAGAGAATTGCACCTTGGGGGACCCCACATAGGAGGGGGGATCTATCGGAGACTTGATCCATGTACTCCACGCGTTGACTCCGGTTCCGGAGAAATGAGTTGAACCAATTGAGGGCCTGACCACGAACTCTGGACATGGCAAGATGGTGAATCATTAGATCGTAGTCGACGGTGTCAAACGCTGCGGTAAGGTCGAGAAGTACCAGTAGTGTGGATCCACCGTTGTCAGACTGGCGACGGAGTTCATCCGTAATGGCAACCAGGACTGTCTCCGTCCCATGACCTGGGTGAAAACCTGGCTGGAAAGGGTCCAGGCCGGCTGTGTCATCCAGGAATTGTTGCAATTGTCCCAGTACAGCCCACTCTATCACCTTGCCTAAGAATGGCAGATTAGAAACAGGACGGTAATTGGCAAGGGTCATAGGATCCAAGCTAGGTTTCTTTAACAAGGGACAAACCCTTGCCTCTTTTAGGTTGTCCGGAAAAAAACCCTGTTCAAGAGAGCCATTCATTATACTGCACAACGGATCGAGTAGACCTTCCAAGCAGCTCTTGATCAGCCAAGAGGGGCACGGATCAAGAGAACAGGTGGTTGCTTTTGCAGTAACCAGAATTCTGGCGACATCCTCCGTGTGAAGCGGTGTAAATTGATCGAAGATAGGCCCGCTAAGGGGCCACAAGGTCTCCAGCTCACTCAAAGTGTCAACTGTGGGAGGGAGTTCCTGCCGAAGCATGGTAATTTTGTTAGTGAAAAATTCCTGGAATGCCAAAACCGTAATAGGCATAGTTGTTGGGTTCTGGATTAAAGGAGCTGGACTAATCAAGGCACGAACAATTATCTTTCACTTTGCCCCTCAAAGAGCCCATGTAGTGTTTTGAACCTGCGACCTGTTGGTCTTCAGTCCTGCTGGCACAGGGGTTTAACCCACTGTGCCACCGGGGGCTCATGGCAGTCATGGTGAGGGCCTGCATTTGGAGCTATGTCACTATGCCACCGTGTCCCTGCTCCAAAGACCTGTAATGGTACCTGAAATCAGCCTCCACATCTTTCTTCTAGTAGGACTGCTTCTCCTTTAAAGCTCAAGTTACAAGTAAAGAGAAGAGATGGAATTTAGCTCATGCAAAACACTGTTGCATGAGCAGAATGAGATGCAGCGGATTGTGACATTAGAGCCAATTAAGGAAAGCATATCTATCTACCTAGAGCTCTGGGCCTCTTTGGCTTAATTAGACCCCAGGCCAGCGAGCACTGAAGCTTGTGCCCAGTAGAGATCAATGCAGCTCCTTTTGTGCCTAAGTAGGGCACATGTACCGCTACTTTGCTCACCAACTGTGCTGCAATGCCAGAGGAAAACTATCAGTGCTGATTGCTACCAGCATATTTTTTTTTAAATGGCAAGACTTGAATGCACACTTCAAATATATACTCCAGAATTTCACGGTGAAAATGTTTTACATTGATGCAGCCCAACCTCCCCACACCAAGTGTCACTGGCTTCTATACAATTCCATGTCATGGACATAGACACCATCAGTTATTGCGCACGGTTGAGAGGTTTATTGAGCATAAGGTAAAGGTTTCCCCTGACATTAAGTCTAGTCATGTCCGACTCTGAGGGGTGGTGCTCATCACAATTTCTAAGCTAAAGAGCCAGCGTTGTCAGTAGACACCTCCAAGGTCATGTGGCCGGTATGACTGCATGGAGCACTGTTATTGAGCATATTTGATATTAAATGGGCATATTTGATAGCAACGGCTTTGGGAGATGGTGGTCAGGCATCCGGACAATGTGGCCAGTCCAGCAAAGTTGATAGCGGAGGGCCATCGCTTCAGTGATGGTGGTCTTTGCTTCTTCCAGCACACTGACATTTGTCCACTTGTCTTCCCAAGATATTTGCAGGATTTTTCAGAGGCAACACTGATAGAATCGTTCCAGGAGTTGCATGTGACGTCTGTAGACAGTCCATGTCTCGCAGGCGTATAGCAGGGTTGGGAGGACAATAGATTTATAAACAAGCACCTTGGTATCCCTACGGATGTTCCGATCCTCAAAAACTCTCTGCTTCATTCGGAAAAATGCTGCACTTGCAGAGCTCAGGCGGTGATGTATTTCAGTGTCACATTTCAGCACAACAGTAATGCCAACTATGGAAACACAACTTTTTAATTTTGAATACATGTCTCATACATTCTTATGAGAAAGTAATAAGGTAGGTTGGTATTCTAATCAACGTTTTGTAACTTGAAAATGGAGAGGGGGTAATGGAGACAGGGTACAAATTTTGATCGATAGTAATAATAATAATTTTGTTTCTTACCATCTCTCCTTGCAGCTCGGGGCGGGTTACAACATTGCTAAAACACATAATCGAAACACATAATCATTTTAAAACACTCAGCAGAATCACATATTAAAATGTATTTCCATAAAATACATATTAAAATACACAGAACAAAAGTTTGGGACTTGAGTTAGTAATTTGGAGCTAAGTATCCTAGGCATTATATTCCACCAGCTCAAATTCAAAATTCACATTCAGTTTCTAAATCTAAGAAATAAACTTCTTGTAGCCTCATAAATCCTAACTGTATTGGCTTTGATTTCTAGAAGCTGTGATCTAAAACATTTGGGAACCCCTGTGGTGTTTGTTTTGCTGTCTTTGCCCCTGTTCAGAAAATTTCACCTCACCTTCTGTCTCGGTAAAATTGGATATTGAAAAAAATTGGCTTGTTGTGGAAACAAAGATTGGTGATACGGCTTAAGTGGAGACACCTTTCCCCTATGAGAACTCTTTCAGGAGTGAATTTCCCTTCCTAGGAGTCCATTTCTCTCACTTTGTATTGTGTGCTGGTACAGCTGTACCAAAAGCTCCCACTTTATTTGCCTTGCATTAAGTGTTTGCTTGCAGCCCAAGGCTTGGGATTCTGCAGAAAGGTGGCTTCCTGTTAAAGTTTGCAGTTATAGGGCAGGCCCCCTGCCCATCATCGTTAAGTTTGGTTCCGCCCCCTGTTCAGGACAATTGAGAAGGGAAGGCAGCCATTTTCAGTCAGTCTTAGCAAGGAAAGTCAATGTACAGGACGTGTACAGATTTTTCCTGTACAAAGGCTTCAACCCTTAAGACCTCCGGGGGAGAACAGTCTTAAGAGCAAAAGGATTCCCAGAGATTCCCAGGGAAACAGCCCTAAATCTCTGAGGAATTTCGGAGGGAAAATCAGCTTTGAACATCTAAGAACTCCTGCTGAAGTGACTACAGGCCTACTGGTAGGTCCACTCGGTGCTTTGAGACGCAGTTCAACCCGGTAGTGGCGCCCACATCAGTTAGGTTTAGGTTCACAGTCAGCCTGAGAGAAGTTTGGAAAGGGATTTTCCTTTAGAGTAAAGTAACAGTTAGAAGCCACCAGTTGCACAAAGGCCTGTAAGAATTTTTTAACCTTTTGAAGACAAAGGAAGTTTCTGTTGACTCACCAATAAAAAACTTGTTATATTTCACAAACCCTCTAAAGACTGTTTATGGTGAAAATCCTTACAAATTTCTCTTCGGGCCCCCTGGCTTCCCTCTGGGCTAAAGTTACACGTCCTGTATTAAAGGCAATTTATTTCAAGCCCAGCATGCGACAGAACATATTGTCTCACTTCATTTTTAGCTATGAGTTATTTGTAAGTGTAATGTTTGTAACTTGGAGGCTGACCTATATATGTAAATGTAAGAATTCCAAAATCCCCCCAAAAATAATAGTCTGAAAACTAAAATACTTCTGGTTTCAATGATTCCAGTAAGGAATGTTCAGTCTGGGGTTGTTGTTTTTTTCTTGGAAGGGGGATAAAAAAAATGATGGGCATGCTTCCAGTGTGGGTTTTTTTTTAAAAAAAATCTCTGTATTGATTGGTAACTAACATGTCAAGGAGAAGATGCTGAGCCAGACTCCTGTGGTTTAAACTGGAGGAGCCTTTGAAATTACTTACACACAGCAAGATGTTAGATTAAATCTATCACTTCTTATGAATTGTACTTGTGTTTTGGTGGATCTGACTTTGGCTATTTCTTGTCCAGTTGTGACAGCTCTGCTTTGTAAAGATTATTGTTTTCTTGGGTGGTGAGTATATCTATGGTTCAAAAGAACAAGCAGTGGAGAAACCAAGACAGACAGAGGACATATAAAAGCAGAAGTCAACGTGGTCAGTGCAAATGTATGAGTGCAAAAAGCAGTCTAAAAGGGTCTCCTAAAAGAATAGTCCTATAAACTAGCCAAATGTCAGGATGCAATGATCCTGAATAGTGGCCATAGAGGTGTTGCCTTGCAACAAAACATTGGCTGTCCTAAATTATCTTAGTGTTTTATTTATTACTAGCAGTCCCCTGCCACGCGTTGCTGTGGCCCAGTCTGGTGATTTGGAAAATAAAGTAATGAGCAAGTGTTGGTTTCTAATATATGTAATGTTTGATGCTTGAGGGAAAACAGTATTTCTTGTTTCTTTGTCAGTGTTGATGTGGAGATTGTCTGGTTTGTCCACCCTGGAACATGCAACATATAATTGTCTTTCTTTAGGGGCTTCCTTCAAATCTAGGATACTATATCTCTCTGTGTGTGAATCATATATATCTATCTATATCTATGGCTGGATGGCTCTTTGTCAGGAGGGCTTTGATTTTGTTTTCTTGCCCTGGTAAAGGGAGTTGGACTGGATGGTCTTAAGTATGGGGGTTCTGTGTGGGAAGTTTGCCCCAATTCTGTCGTTGGTGGGGTTCAGCATGCTCTTTGTAGGTGAACTATAAATCCCAGAAACTACAACTCCCAAATGTCAGGGTCTATTTCCCCCAAACTCCACCAGTATTCACATTTGGGCATATTGAGTATTCATTTAGAGTTTGGCCGAGACCCATCATTGTTTGAATCCACAGTGATCTCTGGGTGTAGGTGAACTACACCTCCAAAACCAAAGGACACTGCCCACTAAACCCTTCCAGTATTTTCTGTTGGTCATGGGAGAACTGGGTGCCAAGTTTGGTTCAATTCTCTCGTTGGTGGGATTCAGAATGCTCTTTGATTGGAGGTGAACTATAAATCCCAAGAACTACAACTCCCAAATGACAAAATCAAAATTTTTTGAGTGAAGGACATACATTGGGTTGTTAGGTGTCTTGTGTCCAAATTTGGTGTCAATTCCCCCAGTGGTTTTTGAGTTCTGTTAATATCACAAATGAACATTACATTTTTATTTATATAGATTTATATTTATTTACAGTATTTATATTCCGCTCTTCTCACCCCGCAGGGAATTCAGGGCGGATTACAATGTACATATACATGGCAAACATTCAATGCCATAGACACACAACATATATAAACAGACACTCAGAGACCATTAACTTTCCACCTTCTGGCCACCAGGGGAGCTGTTGCTTCCTCATTCTTTGCCCCTTCACTAGAAATGTTCAAAAAGAACCTTAAAACCTGGCTCTTCCACTGTGCCTTTGGCGAGTAGGTGCACAACATGACACTATTGCTCCCCTCAACGCTTCTGCCACTGGAGTACACGCCACGTCGGGGAGTCACAGAGGAGAAGGCTCTCTCTCTTGTGCCCACAAGACAAGCTTGTGAAACTGGCAGCGGCGAAAGGAGGGCCTCCCCCGAAGATCGAAGGGCCCGGGTCACAACCTCTGAGGATGCTTGCCATAGATGCAGGCAAAATGTCAGTATAGAATGCTTCCAAAACATGGCCATATAGCCCGAAAAACCTACTACAACTTAGTGATTCCGGCCGTGAAAGCCTTCAACAATACAAAGAAGTTGTCACCACATTTTCCTCCAACAATGCATTTGGAATAACACCACCACCACACCATGTTACTTCACAACATTTCAGTGAGTTTGGGAGAAGCATTGTGTAGCAGCCATGGCCACTAGACTATCTGAAAGAGCACCACTGGTTCTGTAGGAGGTAGGGAGAAAAGCTTCTTGTTATTATGACTAGATAAAGCTCTCTGATTTTCCAAAATATTGGTATTTTTCCCTATTCTCTCTAAAGATTATAGGAAACACAGGCATGCACACACAATCAAGGCTTGTAATGATTTTTGGTAGAGTTGGTGTTCTGGGACAGTTGTACCAGGAGCTCCAATTTTGTTTGCTTTGCATTGAATGTTTGTTTGCAGTTCTAAGTTTCAGGGACTCTGCAGATAGATGGCTTCTTTTGGTTCCAGTTATAGGGCAAGCCACCTGTCCATCATCATTAAGTTTTGGTCCCGCCCCTTGCTCAGGGCAATTGGGAAGGGAAGGTAGCCATTTTTTAGTTAGTCCCAGCAAGGAAAGCTATGTACAGGACGTGTGTAAAGCTTCCCCTGTACAAAAGCATCAACATTTAATAATTTCCAGGGAAGTATCCCCACAGCTTTGAGAATTTCCAGGCTTACAGAAATTTCAACAGAAACAGAAGGAAAAGAGGCTCCAAAGACTTTCCAGGGAAACAGCCCTAAAGATCAAACAACTCCAGTTGAAGAGACTACAGGCCTTGCTGGTAGGTCCACTCGGTGCTTTGAGACGCAGTTCAACCCGGTAGTGGTGCCCACATCAGTTAGGTTTAAGTTTCAGTCAGCCTGGGAGAAGTTAAAAAGGGGATTTTCCTTTAAAGAAGAAGTTATCGAAGATAGTTGCCTGTCCTTCGTGGGCAAGTTTAGGAATTCACCAGTTGCCCAAAAGCTTGGAATCATTTACTTAACTTTACTGAAGACAAGAGAAGTTTCTGTTTGATTGTTCATTAATAAAAGACTTTGTTGTACTTCTCAAGCCATCTAAAGACTGTTTGTGGTGGAAACCTCTGAGAACTTCTCTTTAGGCCCCCTGGCTTCCCGCTGGGCAAAGGTTGCACATCCTGTTCTAAAGACAATTATTTACAGGCCCAGTGCGTGACAGAACAGTTGGTCAAAGGATATTTCACTGTGGATTGTCATTAAGCCAAAGGATATTTCACTGTGCGTTGTCATTAAGCTGCACATGGCTGCAAGGAGATGTGAATATGTAGATACTGCAGCCTTTGGAGATCTTAATGGGACCTTCCCACCCCTTGTCACATTTTCACTTTATTATTTTTAACGGCCCTTCACCATTTCCCCCCATGTTCTCCCATTTTCAGTAAAGGCTTTTGTTGCTTTCATTCCACATCTACATGATCTGATTCACAGCCTACTCTTCTCCATATCTTGTGACATGCATAGTCCACCCACTATATATAGTCACACTTCATTATATTAATCATGAACATGTTTCATCTTCTCTTAGCTTTCAATCATACCACATTCTATGGTTGAACAGTGAATAAAACTGCTTAAATATACAGCTCTGCATTCATCCCCTTTAGCTGTATTTGGAAATTGTCTTTTCAATTAGTTATCAGTTCACTGACTAGGTGGGTGCATGGACTATGTTAGGTAATATTTGGATTTAGATCTTCTTTCAAAATATGGTCATGCATGCTGACCTCTAATGAGTTATCTTGAGATCAACTGCGTGTTACATTATTCACACCAACCCTCCTTCCCCAAACAGCATGTTTTAAACACCCATTGCATTCGGAAAATAAAGCAGGGTCGCAGCCTGTTCTCCTTTCCTAATCTAGATTGAGGATCTGTGGCATTTTTCTGATGAAAATAATCTCCATGGGCCTTAAAATGCTGCTTATGCCAAACAGCATCTGCTGAGGAAGAATTCAGAATGTGCTGGTACAGCTGTACCAGAAGCTCCCACTTTATTTGCTTTGTATTAAGTGTTTGCTTGCAGCCCAAGGGTGGGGATTCTGCAGAAGGGTGGCTTCCTGTTAAAGTTTGCAGTTATAGGGCAGGCCCCCTGTCCATCATCGTTAAGTTTGGTTCCGCCCCCTGTTCAGGACAATTGAGAAGGGAAGGGAGCCATTTTCAGTCAATCTCAGCAAAGAAAGTCAATGTACAGGACGTGTACAGACTTCTCCTGTACAAAGGCTTCAACTCTTAAGACCTCCCAGGGGAGAACAGTCTTAAGAGCAAAAGGATTCCCAAAGATTTCCAGGGAAACAGCCCTAAAGCTCTGAAGAATTTCGGAGGGAAAAACAGCTTTGAATGTCTAAGAACTCCAGCTGAAGTGACTACAGGCCTACTGGTAGGTCCACTCGGTGCTTTGAGACGCAGTTCAACACGGTAGTGGAGCCCACATCAGTTAGGTTTAGGTTCACAGTTAGCCTGGGAGAAGTTTGGAAAGGGATTTTCCTTTAGAGTAAAGTAAAAGTTAGAAGCCACCAGTTGCACAAAGTCTGAAAGCATTTGCTTAACCCTTTGAAGACAAAGGAAGTTTCTGTTGATTGTTCACCAATAAAAGACTTTGTTATATTTTACAAGCCCTCTAGAGACTGTTTATGGTGAAAATCCTTACGAATTTCTCTTCGGGCCCCCTGGCTTCCCACTGGGCTAAAGTTGCACGTCCTGTTTTAAAAGCAATTCGTTTCAAGCCCAGCGTGCAACAGAACACAGAACATAAGACTTTAAAAACCAAAGCTCACTAAGATTTGAGTTAGAGGGTTATAAAATCAAATTATATTAATATTACTAGCCATCCCCTGCCACGCATTGCTGTGGCCCAGTCTGGTGATCTGGAAAATAAACTAATGAGAGAATGTTGGTTTCTAATATATGTAATTTCTTTATATTTGTGGGTAAACACAGTATTTCTTCTTGTTTCTTTGTCAGTGTTGATGCATGTTCCAGTGCTCTGGAACATGCAAGATATCATTGTCCTTCTTTAGGGAATCCTTTCAAATCTATGATATTATATCTCTCATATATGTATGTGTATGTGTGTGTGTGTGTGTGTGTGAATCGTATCTATCTATCATCTATGTATCTATACCTATGGCTGGATATCTCTTTGTCAGGAGGGCTTTGGTTGTGTTTTCTTGCCCTGGTGAAGGAAGTTGGCCTGGATGGCCTTAAGGCACCACTTCTCAAACTAGGGATTGGGATCCCTGCGGAGGTCATAAAGGGGTGTTAGAAGGGTTGCCAAAGACCACCAGAAAACACAGGAGTTTGTGTTGGTCATGGGGGTTCTGTGTGGAAAATTTGGCTCAATTCTGTCATTGGTGGGGTTTAGAATGCTCTTTGATTGAAGGTGAACTATACATCCCAGCAACTACAACTCCCAAATGTCAAGGTCTATTTCCCCAAAACTCCACCAGTGTTCATATTTGGGCATATGGAGTATTTGTGCCAAGTTGGGGCTAGATCCATCGTTGTTTGGGTCCACAGTGCTCTTTGGGTGTAGGTAAACTATAACTCCAAAACTCAAGGTCCATGCCCACCAAACCCTTCTACTGTTTTCTGTTGGTCCTGGAAGCCCTGTGTGCCAAGTTTGGTTCAAGTCCATCGTTAGTGAAGTTCAGAATGCTCTTTGATTGTAGGTGAATGATAAATCCAAGCAACTACAACTCCCAAATGACAAAATCAATATTTTTGAGTGATGGTCACTCCTTGGCTTGATAGGTGAATTGTGTCCAAATTTGGTGTCAATTCGTCCAGTGGTTTTTTAGTTATGTTAATCCCACAAACGAACATTACATTTTTATTTATATAGACTAGCTGTCCCCTGCCACACATTGCTGTGGCCCACATGGGGGTTCTGTGTGGAAGGTTTGGCCCAATTCTGTCATGGGTGGGGTTCAGAATGCCCTGTGATTGTAGGTGAACTATAAATCCCAGCGACTACAACTCCCAAACGTCAAGATTCTATTTTCTCCAAACTCCACCAGTGTTCCCTTTTGGGCATATTGAGTATTCGTGTAGAGTTTGGTCCAGATCCATCATTGTTTGAGTTCACAGTGATATCTGGATGTAGGTGAACTACAACTCCAAAACTCAACGTCAATGCCCACCAAACTCTTGTAGCGTTTTCTGTTGATCATGGAAGTTCTGTGTCCCAAGATTGGTTCAATTCCATCATTGGTGGAGTTCAGAATGTTCTTTGATTGTAGGTAAACTATAAATCCCAGCAACTACAACTCCCAAATGACAAAATCAATATTTTTGAGTGATGGTCACTCCTTGGCTTGATAGGTGAGTTGTATCCAAATTTGGTATCAATTTGTCCAGTGGTTTTTGAGTCATGTTAATTCCACAAACGAACATTACATTTTTATTTATATAGATGATTAATAAGTAATTCTAGGAGAATGAGCTCACTGAATATCTTTAAATTATTAGTTAATTTTATATGTGATGCCAGGAAAAGGTGGCATATGCTACTGTAGTTGGCGCCATTGCCCTCTAGTGTTGTTTTCTCTTTTAAATTGTCTCCTTTTGTACTCCTCAAGCTGGCAGCTGGCAGTTACCTTGGACTACACACCTCACCATTCAGTTGTGTAATCTATGGTCCAACACATGTGGAAACTGCCCAGTTAAAATTGATTGCTGTCAATCAACAAATAAAACAAATGTGTTTTATCACTGCATCTCTCTTATTTTCATCCCCACTGTGGCAATGTGTATGCTATTCTCGCCTTCATTAAACACTGTGAATGTTTTTGTGATTAGTTTTATTTAACTATGTCACAATGTCCATTGCTAAACACTATGTTAATACAGTATACCTGCAAAAACAAATTGAAGACTACCAGGGTACTTCTGTATGACAGAAGAATAACATAAAAGGGGAAAAAAGAAAATGACAAAACTATATTAATATAGTTTAATAATGCTATAGATCAGGGGTTCTCAAACTTTTTAAACAGAGGGCCAGGTCAACAGCAAAACAACAGAGGGGAAACAAATAGGCACATAAAATCACTCTCAACAAAAGATTCCCCCCAGGCACTTCCAAGCCATTGAATGCTAATCAAGGTGATCAGCTGAAACATTCACACCTAGCCCCAGCAGAAAAAAAGTCCTTTGTCTCACCCTGGTTATTCCACAGATATATAAACCCATTTTTCCTACTTCCAACAGACCTCACTACCTCTGAGGATGCTTGCCATAGATGCAGGCGAAACATCAGGAGAAAAATTGCCTCCAGAACATGACCATATAGCCCGGAAAAACCTACAACAATCCATGAATTAATTCCTATGCACACTGCACATATCTCATTTGTAGTGCAAAAGCACTTAAAAACAATACAATAATTAAAATGAAGAACAATTTTCACAAACTTATTCGTATTTCAATGGGAAGTTTGGGCCAGCTTTTGACTGATGAGATAGGATTGTTGTTGTTGTTGTTGTTGTTGTTGTTGTTGTGTGCTTTCAAGTTGTTTCAGACTTAGGGCCAGGTAAATGACCTTGGAGGGCTGTCTCTGGCCCCCGGGTCTTAGTTTGAGGACCCCTGCTGTAGAGCATACCGTCCAGTATTTCACAGAAGAAAATGGGGACACATGTTGCTGAGTTATATTGAACTGTGATCAAAATGATATGGCCAGGCAACAAGAGGGCAAAAGGTACTAATGAGGAAGGACACCAAAAACCCACTATATCAAGTTGAGAAACCTTGGATTTATATAATGAATTTAGGGAAATTTGGAGGGAAAAAAGAGGCAGACATCAATAAATACAATATTCTGTGCACTGCATGATTAACAGTAAACGCAATGTTATATAACACATTATTATAAAACCACAATTACTTTATCAGACCTACTCAGAATTACAGTTTTCTCTCAGATCCATGGTCACTGCTTGAAATCTGTATTCAGACCCACTCCCTCTGCCCAATATGCATTATGTAGTGAATCATCCCTCAAGATGTATACGTTTCCTTGAGCTAGGCATATCCTTCCACCCTATTCTTCTTTACAGGGCAGCAGTTAGGATAAAAATGGGAATGATGGGTAAAAGTAATGCACAGTATTTGTGGTTCTAAGAGATCGACAGAATGCAATTAGTTAAGAAATATACGGCTGGAAGAAACACAGATGTCATAAAAGAAATCCACCCATCTCGATGCCATTTTACAATATCCCATTTAGGCTACACCCATGAACACCTTTACCCAGGAGTAAGTCCTGCTGACACTCATTTAATCTTACTTCGGAACAGATCATCATCATCATTTAATAACTTATTAATCGCCCTCCATCCGAGAATGCTCTAGGCAATTTACAGCTAAATTATAAAAGATAAAATACATACATACAAAAATTAAAAATTAACAGAGATCGAAAGCTCTAGTAAAAAGCCAGGTCTTAAGTGCGAGAGTAAAAGGCCCTAAGTCACACATGGCTCTCATGTAGGGCGGCAAGGAAATCCACAAGGCAGGGGCAGAAATAGAAAAGGCCCTGTGTCTGGTCCTTTCCAAGTGCACTTCTCTTGTTGTTGTTGTTCATTCGTTCAGTCGTCTCCGACTCTTCGTGACCTCATGGACCAGCCCACGCCAGAGCTCCCTGTCGGCCGTCACCACCCCCAGCTTCTTCAAGGTCAGTCCAGTCACTTCAAGGATGCCATCCATCCATCTTGCACTTCTCTAGGACCCAGTATATGGAGTAAGTCACGTTGGGCTGGTCGTTGCGACCTCCGATGATGGGAGAAGGAGAGGCGGTCCCTAAGGTACGATTGACCGTGGCCGTAAAGAGTTTTAAAGGTCAGAGCTAGCATCTTATACAGGCCACGGTACTCAGTTGGAAGCCAATGTAAATGTTGCAACACTGGTGTTATATGGCATTTCATGGGCGTTCTTGTGAGTAACCTGGCTGCCGCATTCTGAACAATACGAAGCTTTTGGGTCGTAGACATCTGAAGGCCCACATACAGGGCGTTGCAATAGTCCAGCCTAAGTCTATTAATGTAAATGGATTATTGCTCTGCAGAAGAAAACTCTCATAGTAGATAGTAGGGTTGGATAGGTTCGCTCGAATGTGGTGTAATTCAGAAAAAAATCTGATGTTTTAGTCTTCTGAACGGACTTCTGCCATGTTTCTGTGAGGCTGTAGTCCTCTATAGTTTCAACTCACCTTGCGTGATTAATTTCAGGGATGCAGAAGTGAGTCGGAATTATGATGAAGCATTTTTAATGCAACTAAGCCAATCAGGGGTTACGTTTTGGGGAGGGGAGGGGTTTGCGGTGTGGGGCACGGCAGCCTTTTCAAGTACTGTGACCTGCGTGTGCAGTACGGCTGAGCCGTCTCCTTATGGCCATAATGGAATAAACCTTGTTTTTGATCTACTCCTGAGACTGGACTTTTTGGCTGTTTGCTTCCCGCGACCGGATCTTCAATAGGGGCCAACATTTGGGGTCCCTTACACTATGAGTAATTGCTTCTAGATAGCTTTCCTTCAAAATTCATATTACCCAGTCACACAAAGCAAATGTATGATTTTCTACACCTCCTTTGTTCTTCTCAGCTCTCCTTGTTTCAGGCCCCTTCTACACTGCCATATAAAATACAGATTATCTGCTTTGAACTGGATTATATGGCAGTGTGGACTCATATAACCCAGTTCAAAGAAGATAATGTGGATTATCTACTTTGATGATCTGGATTATATGGCAGTATAGAAAGGCCCTCAGACACACAAAAAAAAAAAATCTTAAAAGGCCAAAACCTATCCCTACTATAAACTACAAGCAGGCACGGCTCAACCCATTACGCAAAGTAAGCATTCGCAGTATAGTTGATTTTGCCCAGGGGTGCTCTTGGGGCACTCTTGGGGAAAATAGACTTTGACATATGCAAGTTGTAGTTACTGGGATGTATAGTTCACCTACAGTCAAATAGCATTCTGAACTCCACCAATGATGGAATTGAACCAAATATGGCACACAGAACTCCCACGACAAACAGAAAATATATATCAATGATTGGTTGGGGGGGGGAGGTGCCAAAATACTGTTTGCTTACCATTGAAAATTACCTAGGGCCGCCTCTGACTACAAGGGAAAATCTTTATTTCAGAAAGTTATATATGACTAATTATAAAGTAAAGAGAGGGGCAAAGAAGACAGTGCCATATTGTCTTCAGTGTCATCAGTTGGGAGCCCCTTCCTCAACACAAACTGCTACTCTGGGACCAGAGTAAAGAGAGGTCCAGGAAGATATTGTATTTATTTTATTTATTGTATTGTATATTACTTGTAAGCCGCTCTGAGCCCCCTTCGGGGTGACAAGGGTGGCATATAAATATCTTAAACAAACAAACAAACAAATAATTGAAACATCCCATCTTCCCCTCTCCTTTCAGCAGCCCTGAGCAACCAAGTCTAGAACCAATCTAAACCATTTGCAACTGTTCTGTCGTGCACTGGGCCTGTAAAGAATTGTCTTTAAATTAGGACGTGCAACTTGAGGCCAGCGGGAAGCCAGGGGGCCCCCGAAGAGAAGCTCTCAGGGATTCTCCACCACAAATGGTCTTTAGATGTCTTGTGAAGTATAACAAAGTCCTTTATTAATGAACAATCAAACAGAAACTTTTCTTGTCTTCAGTAAAGTTAAACAAATGCTTCCAGGCTTTTATGCAACTGGTGGCTTCCTAATCTTGTCCATGAAGGACAGGCAATTGTCTTCAGTAACTGTTACTTTACTTTAAGGAAAATCCCTTTTTAACTTCTCCCAGGCTGACTGTAATCTATTCCTTACTGATGTGGGCTCCGCTACCGGGTCGATCTGTGTCTCGAGCACCAAGTGGACCTATCAGTAAGGCTAGTAGATTCTCCAGCTGGAGTTCTTTGGTCTTCCAAAACTGTTTACCCTCTGAAATTCCTCAAAGCTTTAGGGCTGTTTCCCTGGAAATCTTTGGAGATCTTTGGGTGCTCTTAAAACTGTTCTCCCCCGGAAAATCTTAAGGGTTAAAGCTTTTGTACAGGAGAAGCTTGTACACGTCCTCTACATTAACTTTCCTTACTGATACTAACTAAAAATGGCTCCCTTCCCTTCCCAATTGCCCTGAGCAAGGGGCGGAACCAAAACTTAACGATGATGGACAGGTGACTTGCCCTACGACTGCAACCAAAGGAAACCACCTTTCTGCAGAAACCCAGAAACCTTGGCCTGCAAGCAAACACTCAATACAAAGCAAATAAAGTTGGAGCTCCTGGTACAGCCGTACCAGCACAGCAACCATTTGCTAAAGTTGAAAGTGTTCCTTGTGTTGGTTTGCGCCTTCCTTTTGTTAGATTCTGTTTGTAGTGATGTCAAACCCTCATTGATATGAAAGGCAATAATGCAAAATAAATTACTCTTATTTTTGGAGAAAAATGGCCTGAGAAGGAGAATTTTTCACCAAAGAAGTTGTGTGGGGTCCATTTAAGTATACTTTATTTGAAAAAGTGTCAATTGTGTAATATGTAGGTTGGCTATCATTTCTCCCTTCGCTAATCATTACATAGAGTAATTTACATGAATTACTACTTAGTCTTTGTTATTGGTACTCTGGTACATAGAGGGGTGATATCCTGAGCCACTTCCTAGAGGTGTGTCAAACTTTCTTAAAAATGTCATGATTATATAGCAACTTTGGAAATAATAGCTTTTCATGTTGTATTTAATGGAAATGGTGGTAGGTGTGCTTTCTGGGAAATTTTGCTTCAAGGTATTTGGAACAAATCTTCATAATTGATATTGAATGAGGTAGATTTCATGTGAATTGTCTTGAGATTCCAGGCATGCTGCCTTTTCAAAACTAGATATTGAAGATTATTTATTTCATACGCCATTGTTACAAAGTAAGTTTTGAAAGAGATTTCCCACTCAGCATAGGCCTGTTTTAGTTTTCTTATTGTGACTCATAGCGGTACCTAGAAATGGTTCCTCCAGTCTGCTTTTCTGGATCTTGGGCAAGCCAATCTGAAAAGTTCTGAATTGGAGGCAAGAAGATGATTAATGAAATATATCAGTAACTTTGTCCTTCCTTCTCATCCGTCATTGTAAACAACAAAAACAACAACAGTGGTATTTGTTGGGAAAGCTGTGACATTGGGTTGTTGTAGGTTTTTTCGGGCTAAATGGCCATGTTCTAGAGGCACTCTCTTCTGACGTTTCGCCTACATCCATGGCAAGCATCCTCAGAGGTAGTGAGGTCTGTTGGAACTAGGAAAAAGGGTTTATGTATCTGTGGAATGACCAGGGTGAGACAAAGGACTCTTGTCTGCTGGAGCTAGGTGTGAATGTTTCAACTGACCACCTTCATTAGCATTTGATGACCTGGCAGTGGCTGGGGCAATCTTTTGTTGAGAGGTGATTAGATGTCCCAGATTGTTTCCTCTCTGTTGTTTTGCTGTTGTAATTTTAGAGTTTTTTTAAAAATACTGGTAGCCAGATTTTGTTCATTTTCATGGTTTCCTCCTTTCTGTTGAAATTGTCCACATGCTTGTGGATTTCAATGGCTTCTCTGTGTAGTCTGACATGGTGGTTGTGAGAGTGGTCCAGCAGTTCTGTGTTCTCAAATAATATGCTGTGTCCAGGTTGGTTCATCAAGTGCTCTGCTATGGCTGATTTCTCTGGTTGGAGTAGTCTGCAGTTTAGCCTCCTATGCTAAGCCTGGCCCCTTTCTAGCACATATAAGAAGCCACTGCTTTTGTGAAGAGATATACGTATCTTGCAGGCACACTGCAGCTGGTGTGAAGTGATAAAATATGGGAGATAATATTATATACAAGATTGCATATGCTGTGCAAAAACAAACTAGCCAGTAATCTTGCAACAAAAACACAGTTTAGCGGCTTGTAAAAACTCAGCAACATATATTGCTTTTGGCTGACCAAAGTGACATTTTTGATTCAGTTTTCTCATTCAGTTTTCTATTAGTTAGTTTGCAGTGCAGTAAACCCTGTTGAACACTGTGGTTTTTCAGCAGAGAGTATAGTTCTGTGTTTGAAACTGGAAAGCCAGCTTGATCCCTGTGGCCATTTTCAAAGTGAGAAAGTAAATACAAAGTACAAGAAGTCTTAACCGAAGATTCAGTGATCATGATGAAAGTTGGTGTGCAAATCCAAGAGCAACATTCTGCATGAGAAATACAAACCTAGCTATTAGGCTTGGGCAATCCATGGTTCTAAATGGTTCTAAAGTACTTACAAAACTAAAGTTCTGGTGGTGAAAATTTCAGAACTCTAACAAAATTTTCAAAATTTAATTATTATTTCATTATTGGTGATTTTAATGACAGAACCAATTAGGAACTACCATTTATTATGAAATTTTGAGAGTTTTGTTGGAGTTCTGAAATTTTCACCACCAGAACTTTAGTTTTGTAAGTACTTTAGAACCATTTAGAACCATGGATTGCCCAAGCCTACTAGCTATAGCTCCACACGTGTATTCAAGAGGGGAATGTAACATGGGAAATACAATCAAGTGTGAGTTATTCCTTCCGGACTTCACAATGGAAGCTGGCGTACTTGTTCAAAACATGCAAAGTTTCAAATATAAAGCTCAACATGGCTTCTTCTTTCTTTTAAAGGAAAGACAATGCAGGGAAATCCCACAACACACAAATGACACAATCCAATATATGAAGCGAGATAATTTTAATTGTGTCTCACAAATGCATATATTGTTCTCCCTCCACTAGTCTATATAAATAAAAATGTAATGTTCGTTTGTGGTATTCACAGAACTCAAAAACCACTGGACGAATTGACACCAAATTTGGAAACAACCCAATGTATGTCCTTCACTCAAAGAAATTGATTTTGTCATTTGGGAGTTGTAGTTGCTGGGATTTATAGTTCACCTACAATCAAAGAGCATTCTGAACTCCACCAATGATGGAATTGAACCAAACTTGGCACACAGAACTCCCATGACCAAGAGAAAATACTGGAAGGGTTTGGTGGGCATTGACCTTGAGTTTGGAGTTGTAGTTCACCTACATCCAGAGAGCACTGTGGACTCAAACAATGATGGATCTGGACCAAACTTGCCACAAATACTCAATATGCCCAAATATGAACACTGCTGGAGTTCGGGGGAAATAGAACTTGACATTTGGGAGTTGTAGTTGCTGGGATTTATAGTTCACCTACAATCAAAGAGCATTCTGAACTCCACCAATGATGGAATTTAACCAAACTTGACAAACAGTTCTCCCATGACCAACAGAAAATACTAGAAGGGTTTGGTGGGTATTGACCTTGAGTACTGGAGATGTAGTTCACCTACATCCAGAGAGCACTGTGGACTCAAACAATGATGGATCTGGACCAAACTTGGCACGAATACTCAATATGCTCCAATATGAACACTGCTGGAGTTTGGGGAAAATAAACTTGACATTTGGGAGTTGTAGTTGCTGGGATTTATAGTTCACCTACAATCACAGACCATTCTGAACCCCACCAATGATAGAATTGGGTCAAACCTCCCACACAGAATCCCCAAGTGGGCCACAGCAACGCGTGGCAGGGGACGGCTAGTGTTTATGTAAAAATTAGAACATTAGAAGGCCAAATTTCATGCAAAACGGTATCTACTTTTTGAGTGTTGCATAATCATTCAATCCACCCACACAAGAGAGAGAAACTCTCAATTTAAAGATTTAAACTGAGGGTTTTATTTTAGGAAGTTGCATTTTGTTACCAACAATACCATAGTTTGTGAGTTTTTGGGTCTGCCATAGAATGGCAGCCCACACAAGCACACGCATAGAGTCCTGCTTCTGTGGCTTTTTTGGCAAGACTGTGCAGCAGAGTCACATCTAACAAGAGCGTCGGGCATAGCCAACTTTTCTGGTTAACCTAATGATGAATGGAATAACTATACCTTTCCATTCATCCTGTTCAAAATTGTCATAATAAACAGGAGGAGCAGAGGGGGAACAAATCTGTTGCCACTACCTCTTTTGCTGATGTGAAATAGTTTCTCCTGTCTTGGTATCCTAGGAAACAGAATTTTTGTTATTGAAGGAAGCCTGGTTTTATCCAACTATATACTGGGGAGAGTGAAAAACATTATGAAGAAATAAGGGTGGTTAATTGCGCAGCAAGGGAGACATAGCCAAGAGCCATGTTGGCCTATAATTAGGTGAATTAGTAGAACAATGACCCAATTTTCTCTGGTTTCTGGACGGGCGCACAAAACTCAGATGGCTACTTCTTATCACTGTTTGTCTGTGCCTGTGTTCTTGCTCTTCTCGTTTCTCAAATCTGGCAGACAGCCTCCCCTAATTTGTCATAATAACCCCCGCCCTCCCGAATTTCACAACTTGACACATAGGTTGAAGGCAGCATTGATCTAGGGTGCTTTCCAAAGGTGGTTATAGTTGAAATAGTCCTTTCAGTTGGGTGTGTAATTGGTATTTGTCATTTCCACTGGCTGCCGTTCATTTTCCGGTCCCAATACAAGGTGCAGGTGCGTACCTACAAAGCCCTAAACGGTTTGGGACCCGCCTACCTGCATGACCGCATTTCAGTGTGTACAAATCCACACAATCTCTTTGATCTTCCGGGGAGGCCCTGCTCGCGATCCCACCTGCATCGCAAGCGCAATTGGTGGGCACGAGGGACAGGACCTTCTCTGTAGTGGCCCCTTGACTCTGGAACTCACTCCCCAAAGATATCAGGCAGGCCCTGAAGTTGGCAGTCTTTAGAGGAGCTTGAAGATATGGCTGTTTCAGTGTGCCTTCCCAGAATAGGAAATGCTAGAGATTTAGGTCTGTCCGCATGCCCTACCTATTCGCCAAATACCTATCCATTTTACCTGGTCATGCCCAGCTTTTTAAATTTTTTAACCATTACATTTGGCCCTGACATTGGTTTTAATTGTGTCGTGTTTATTGTTAATGTTTACTGTTTGGTTTTTTATTTTCCACCCCCCTGTTGTGTCAGTTCCACTGGCTGCCGATGCAGTTCCGAGCACAATTCAAAGTGCTGGTTTTGACCTACAAAACCCTTTACGGCTCTGGCCCAGCATACCTGTCCAAACGTATCTCCTTCTACGTCCCACCTCGGAGTTTAAGGTCTTCTGGGGAGGCCCTGCTCTCAGCCCCACCTTTATCACAAGTGAGACTGGTGGGGACGAGGGACAGGGCCTTGTCGGTGGTGGCCCCTCGCCTGTGGAATGCACTCCCTGGGGAAATTAGGTCATCAACATGCCTCCTCTCCTTCAGGAGGAAGTTAAAAACCTGGATTTGGGACCAGGCCTTTGGGTAAGCTGGCAGATGGACAAAGACAAAGACGACCAGAGCAGGAAAGGACAATGACAATGCTGGATGGATTATGGAATTATAAATCGGCGAACATTGACCACAGGATGATTTTATCACTGTTATTGTATTGATGTGTTTGTTTTAAATAGTGATAATTGCTGATGTTAAATTGTAAATTGTATATTGTACTTTGTGAATTGTTGGGCATCGAATTGTGCCTGTTTTTGTAAGCCGCCCTGAGTCCCCCCAGGGGTTGAGAAGGGCAGGGTAGAAGCACTCCAAATAATAAATAAATAAATAAATAATACTGCTGTATTGTTGTTGTCTTTTATTGTTGTATTGGGTCTCGGCCTATTGTAAGCTGCACCGAGTCCTTTGGGAGATGCTAGCGGGGTATAAATAAAGGTATTATTATTATTATTATTATTATTATTATTATTATTATTTCAAACTCTTACCAAATCAGTTTTTGTGTACCACAGGGCACTCAAGGCTGAAGAGTCTGCATAAACTGTGCAGAAGCTTGCACCAGTACATAATATAATACCCTACCTCGTAAAGAGGACAGCCCCACCTTTTCAAATGTCAGCCCAGGTAGATGCAATAGTCAGGAGTGCTTGCTACCAGCTTCAGTTCATATGTCAGCTGTGCTCCTTGCAAGACTTAGAAAGCCTAAAGATGGTAGTGCATGTGCTAGTAACCTCAAGGTTGGACTTCTACAATGCGCTATACATTGAACTACCGCTGTACCAAGTTTGGAAATTCCAATTTCTTCAAAACACAGCAGCCAGATTTAGCGATGTAGCTGGGGTGGGGGGGCTCAACACCCCCCCCCCCTCCCAAATGTGTCAGGTTTTAAAAACCCTGGTTTATTCATGAATTGGTTAACTACTTAATATTCATGAATAAACCAGTTTTTTTAAAAAAAACTGACACATTTGGGGGGAATTGAACCCATAACACACACACATCCCACCCCCAGCTATAGTCCTGGCCAGATTGGTTGCAGGAACATCCAAGAGTGAGCATATCATACCTATAGTATAGTCACTCTACCAGTTTATTTCCTATATTTATACCCTGCCCTTCTCACCTCTGAGGGGGGACTCAGGGCAGCCAATTAGTTTCTGGGTAAAGTATAAAGTGTTGGTTTTGACATTTAAAACCCTACATGATTTGGGCCCAGATTACTTACAAGATCACCTTCTTCTATACAATTCACCCCAGACACTTAGATCTTATGGGGGCATCTACTCCGGCTTGCCAAAACCCAACTTGCGACTATCACCCAGAGGACCTTTTCACTGGCCACTGTGAAAAGACTGTGAAATGACCTGCCAGAAGAGGGTGGACAGCTAGATCAGCTCTTGGAATTTAAGACACAACTGAAGACCCATCTCTTTCAGCAGTTTTAAGTTGTGAATTTTAGTCTACATTTCATCATTGGATTTTAACTTGTATTTTAGCTCTGTGTTGTATGTGTTTTAATAGTGTCTTGTCTCTTGGTTTAATTATGTTGTATTCCTTGAGCCTCAGGGATAAGAGGGTAATAATAATAATAGTTGTTGTTGTTGTTGTTGTTATTTGAAACACAACAAGATGATTCCACAGCAGACACCCTGCTAGCTGTTGTATTGGATCATATGTTGGACACTTCTCAAGTGTCTAGGACTGTGTGATGTATCGGTGAATAATACGTGCAGATCCCAGTAAGGTGGCCTTCTGCCGCTGGCACATGGTAATGTTGTCAGTGCCGATTGTGTTTAAGCGCAGGCCGAGGTCTTTAGGCACTGCACCCAGTGTGCCGATCACCACTGGGACCACCTTTACTGGTTTGTGCCAGAGCCTTTGCAATTCGATTTTTAAATCCTCATATCATGTCAGCCTTTCCAGTTATTTCTCTTCAATCCTGCTGTCGCCTGGGATTGCAACATCAACAATCCATACTTTGTTTTTTAACACGATAATGAGGTCAGGAGTATTGTGCTCCAAAACTGTCTGTCTGAATCCGGAAGTCCCAGAGTAGCTTGACGTGTTCATTCTCTAACTTTTACCAGCTTGTGATCCCACCAGTTCTTTCCTGCAGGCAGAAGGTATTTGTGGCACAGGTTCCAATGAATCATCTGAACAATGGTGTTATGCCTCAGCTTGTAGTCTGTCTGCGTGATCTTGCAGCAGCTGAGGATGCGATCTATTGTTTTATCTGCTTATTATTATTATTATTATTATTATTATTTTATCAGAGTATTTTATACAAATGATCTGTATGTTAGGTCTGTGATCTTTTGCAGGGACGGCTCAAGGTGTTTGATGACTAGCAAGTGCATACAGTTGCATTCCAAAATTTAGAGATTATTCCCTATACCAGTTTTGAAAACTGTTGTGCTTGTTCCTGGACCTACACACACACACACACACACACACACACACACTGCTCCCCCCCTATTTCCCATATATTTAGGCAGATTTTTCTGGAGCCCTTAGCTCTTCTTTACGTGTCATAGTAAGCTTCATTGTCTGTGATCTGTTTCCCACTTAATCCCTTTCCTTAGTCTGTTGGATTTCTCTCCTCCCCTTGAATCTCATCTCAAATACCATTCAGATTGTTTGCCTGCTTCTTAGTTTTTCTATTCCCACTTTTGATATCCAGACTTAGTTTTTTTCATCACAACTCTGGTTTCTGAGCAAATTATATACTTTTAGAACATGAGAAGAGCAAGATTGCTCAAATTTTGAAGAAAGATAAGAGGAGGAGGAGGAGGAGGAATTATTATCATTATGATTATTGGGTTGTAGGTTTTTTTGGGCTATATGGCCATGTTCTAGAGCAGTGGTTCTCAACCTGGGGTCCACAGATGTTTTTGGCCTACAACTCCCAGAAATCCCAGCCAGTTTACAAGCTGTTAGGATTTCTGGGAGTTGAAGGCCAAAAACATCTGGGGACCCCAGGTTGAGAACCACTGTTCTATAGGCATTCTCTCCTGACGTTTCGCCTGTATCTATTGCAAGCATCCTCAGAGGTTGTGAGGTCTGTTGGAACTAGGAAAATTGGGTTTATATATCTGTGGAATGGCCAGGGTGGGACAAAGAACTGCTGTCTGTTGGAGCTAGGTGTGAATGTTTCAGTTTATTTATTTTTATTTATTTATTTGAAAGTTTTATATACCGGCCTTCTGACCTCAACAAGGGACTCAGGTTGGTTTACAACATATATGCGAATACAATAATATACGAGTACAACAGAGTGCAACATCATTACAGATTAAAATACAGTCACAGTCATAGTCATAGTCACAGTTCATCATCCTCCTTCCTTGTGGACGAAGGTTATAGATTCAGTCCTCAAATACCACATTCCAGAGCCAGGTCTTTAGTAGTTTCCATTGATGACTTCCTGCCTCTTGACCTGGCTCTTCTTCAGCCCGAGGAGGGTCCCGGGGGGGGGGGGACGAGGTTGCGCCAGTTGGGCGGCTCCATCTCCAGAACACTGCGCGAAGGTGGGGGCGGCGCAGCCTCAGCCTCCTCAGACTGGGCAGGCAGAAAGGACAGCAGGGAGGACTTGATTAGCATTTGATGGCCTGGCAGTGCCTGGGGGAATCTTTTGTTGAGAGGTCATTAGCTGTCCCTGATTGTTTCCTCTCTGTTGTTTTGCTGTTGTAATTTTAGAGTTTTTTAATACTGGTAGCCAGATTTTATTCATTTTCATGGTTTCCTCCTTTCTGTTGAAATTGTCCACATGCTTGTGTATTTCAATGGCTTCTCTGTGTAGTCTGACATGGTGATTATTATGATAATAATAATCATTGTAATTAATGTATTGTCAAAGGCTTTCATGGCTGGAATCACTAGGTTCTTGTGGGTTTTTTCGGGCTATAGAGCCATGTTCTAGAGGCATTTCTCCTGACGTTTCGCCTGCATCTATGGCAAGCATCCTCACTACCTCTGAGGATGATTGCCATAGATGCAGGCGAAACGTCAGGAGAAATGCCTCTAGAACATGGCTCTATAGCCCGAAAAAACCCACAAGAACCTAATCATTGTAATTATTTGTGCTAGGCAGGATGATGGTGACCTGGGTGTAGAGGAACTTTCTATAGTTCCTTTGATCACTACCTGCAGGGATGGGTGGCCGATTAAGGTAGTCCACCTCAGGAAACCTATATATCTAAACGGATTCCTAGTGAATCTTGCAGAGTTTCCTCTTGTCATGGCAAATGATACTGTCAAAATCCTTGCTGGTGGCTAGAATGGCAGGGTAGTCGGTGTAGTGGATATACAATTACCACTGAGCATTCCCTATCACAGAACCAAGCCTATTGGTTTCTTACTACAGTGTTAGCAGTGATGAAAGAGATGGGAAAGAAACTAGGAAGATATTTGAGAACTTACTGGAAGGGCAACTCCATGGTGATAGTGACAGCAAGGTAATCCTACTTCCTTGCCACAATTGCATTTGTCATGTAGCAGAGCTGTCTCAAGTGATCAGGGCTTCTTATGCTATGCGTCACAAGAACAGAGTGTAGACCACTCAACAGCTCACTGTGAAGAATTTGGAGATAAAATTGCTTCAATCTGCTGTCTTGGATGTTAGATTTGATGCAGAAAGAATGGATAAAATGTTGACTGTTGCTTCTCTGATGTTATTCAGCCCATGGGATCATTGCAGAAGTGAGACCCAGCACATATGTAGTGTATTCTTTCCATGTATAAATATGTGAGAGCAAGCCACAGGGAGGAAGGAGCAAGCTTGTTTTCTGCTTCCTTGGAGGCTAGGACGCAGAACAATGGCTTCAAACTACAAGAGAGGAGATTCCATCTGAACATGAGGAAGAACTTCCTGACTGTGAGAGCCGTTCAGCAGTGGAACTCTCTGCCCCGGAGTGTGGTGGAGGCTCCTTCTTTGGAAGCTTTTAAACAGGGGCTGGATGGCCATCTGTCAGGGGTGATTTGAATGCAATATTCCTGCTTCTTGGCAGGGGGTTGGACTGGATGGCCCATGAGGTCTCTTACAACTCTTTGATTCTATGATTCTATGATTCCCATCCTGGCTGAATGCGTATATTTTGTGGTTAATGGCTTGCTGCTATAAGGAAGGCTTCCAACCTGTGGTAAGGCTTTACTAAACACACACACACCGCATTAGATAACATCAAACAGTCTTATAAATCATGTTTATACAGCATGTAACATCCTCCCAGTTCCAGAGGTTTCTAGATGGAACAGATTATGTAGAATGATCTCAGACTAACTTCAGGCTTGGCTATGGGATGGAAACAGCGTTAGTCACCTTGGTATGAGGGTTGAATGAAAAGTAATGCCTCCACCTTTGTAACTCCTCAACAGATGGCAGTACTGGTATGCAGCAGGTACTGGCTTGTTCAGTAGACTCTCCTCTACAGTTCCATTTTGGCGGGAAGCCTTAGCATTGAGTGGTTGTGTTGTCAAAGTGTGAAGTATTGAATCCTGCGCTGATGGTCGGTCAATGCGACTTAAGCAACATGCAGTTTTTGACAGCAGGTGTCACCCCAAAGGAGATTTATTAGAGAATGCAAGCTGTTCACGGTAATTGTGTTGTTGTGAGTACTGTGCGTTGTTGGGCGAGTAAGTTTAAAGATGTTGAGGTGACACCTTCTGCTGTCAAGAATTCAATGACTGTTTTGGATTTGCCAGTATTGGAACCATGAAAGAAAACTTTGAAATAGACAATGAAGTAGGCTTTGAAACAAAGTCTGGGGCAAGATACTAAAATCTGATACAAAAATAATAAGAAAAATATATCACCAACTTCTAATATGGTCCACGGAACCATAACAGGTGAAAGAAAGTATGGTACAATGGGCTAAGGACATAAAACGTCCAATAAAAATGTGAGAGTGGGAGGAGATCTGGCAAAATAAACTGAAATACACATATTCGATAGAACTCAAAGAGAACTGGTACAAATTGTTCTATAGGTGGTATTTGACCCACCGCTGCCACCAATTTTGCGAGGAGGTGATTCAGAGTGGAGAGAAAGCACACTTGCTGTCGTGTGACAGGAGAGTAGTGGGAGGTTTATTGTTTATTTCTCTGAATTCTGCCACCAACTGGTATAGTGGAGGCCAATTGTTATATGTAATCTATGGTAACTGTCACCAACGTGAGATATGAGGTATTACTGTGAGATATGGCAATACAGACGCAGAATGGATGGAAATGAGACTGTCTTCAACGAAAGATAACTGGTTTATTGAGTACAAAGCGTGTGGTTGCAAGATTGTAACTTATTTTATAGAACTTTGAATAATACTTGGTTAGTTAAACATTTCACTRTTCCAGGTMACYCAGTATCTTAKTYAGGTGAAGCTCTTYTTADRAWACAATGTTTCAGTACAYGAARATCTTCCKTYTTTGATCTTTCCTTGAMCAAATAAATTAKCAAGCTTATCCTTTAGCCTTTCCCTTGACTAAAGAAAACTGGCTATGTTTCTCCTTTCAGCCTCCTTAGACTGAGAAACCTCCAGTAGCTATTCAGGCTTTCCCAAAGCCACAATTCTTTGCTTCACACTTCACTCTCCCACTCTACTCTTTACTTCCACTCTTTTACTCCTCTCAGATACAAAATCAACTCCTAACTGACTCTCAAACTGTCTGTTTTCAAAATTCTCTCCACTTGGCTCCTCCCACTTCTCCTTCTGCCAGCTTGCCTTGGTCTCCATGGTAACGCTGACTGAGGATCTCTGAAATAGGCTGCTCCAGTGTTACTGTAGCTAACCCAAACACATATATATACAGTTTGCAAAGGCAAAATAAAAGGAAAATGTTGGAAATGCGACAAGCAAATAGGCAATCTGTTCCACATTTGGTGGAACTGTAAGAAAATTTAAAAATTCTGGCTCCAAGTATATAAAGACATAGGAATAAATTTTATCACAAAAAATGGACTTTAAACCTGAATATTTTCTTTTAGGGATCATAGACTTCCCAATAGACAAAAATTTGGATAATTTATTTCCATTTAATTACAGCCGCCAGAATAACTTTAGCCAAAATGTGGAAATCTAAGGAAATACCCACAATAGAACAGTGGATCTTAAAAGTTATGGACACTATGAATATGGACATGCTTACCCAAAAACTGTCAGTCAATCCCCATAGAACAGACTGGAGTAAAGTTATAGAATTCATAAAAGAGAAAAACATAGGAAGCTATGTTATCAAAACGTAAATGAAACTCAATGAAACAATCTCTAAAAATCCGATGACAAAAACAAATAAGAAGGCATTAAAAAAAAAGGAATCCGCATCCTGAGGCGACCTGGAAGTGTTTTCTCCATCTTTTTTTTTTCTTCACTTAAGTTTTTGCTGTGTGATTTTTTTTCTTTTTCTACACTGGGATTACCTATTGTACAAATGCCTCAAATTTCATATCTTTCCTATCTCCATATTGTTCCCACTCTTTTTTATGTATAAAAAAATACTTCTATCATCACTTCTTTTTGCTCCTTCCTTCAGAGAGACCACTTCTATTCATTAATAATAATAATAATAATAATAATAATAATAATAATAATAAAGAATTCAATGACTGCACGTTGCTTAAGTCGCATACCAGTACTGCCATTTAATTTTGATATGATTGGTTCTCTGTTTTTTTAAAAATATATATTTTAGTTGTATTTTGTTTTAACCTTCATTGTGAACTGTCTTGGGTACCCCTTTGGGACCAATATGGGAAATAAGCTAAATAAATAAGTAAATTAGAACATGAACATCTGAAATGTTAGAGTCAAACAGAATAGGATTAGCGAAGAGGATGGCAGACAAAAAAATCAATTATGGTAAGGCCTTTGTGTTCTAGCGTCTAGCATCCTTCTAGATGAAACTGCAATTTCATCACAGTGACACTGATTTCAGGAGACAAATTTTTCAATAGCTGATATTGCCTGATAGAAATTGTTTGTGTGTAGGCTTTGTCGCTCATTTTTCCCCCCCCTTTTCCCACCACAGTGCTCCCCTCCACCCATTTCAAGCCACCCTTCTTACATTTCATCTGTCCAAAATTTCATTTCTTCTTGTGACGGTAATTTTCCTTCCTTATTTTTTAATCCATTTACCACAAATCTTCCCCATACAGCATCAAAATCGCTTTGTTTCCATATACCTTTTTTAACCTTTAATATACATGTCAATTTATCATTTATTGCTATTTTCCATGCTTCTTTATACCACTCCTCTATTTGTATATTCATTTCTTTTTTCCAATTCCTTGCTATAAGCAGTCTTGCTATAGTTAGTAAGTTTGTTATCACATCTTTATCCTCTTTTTTCAATTGTTTATTATTATATATGATAGTAAGGCTATACTAGGACTTTTATCTAATTTTATATTCATTATAGTTTCTATTTCTCTAAATACTTTCTCCCAAAAATTATTTACATATTTACATTGCCACCACATGTGTATATATGTTCCTGGTTCTTGACACCCTCTCCAACAATTTATTGAGTTATTTTTCATATATGCTATTCTTACCGGTGTCAAGTACCACTTCCATATTAACTTGTAATAATTTTCTTTAACTCGTATCGATAAATTTTTTAAATGTCTTTGTCCCCATAATTGTTGCCACTCTATTTCGCTTATTTTTATCCCTAAATCTTCTTCCCAAATCTCTTTAATGGTGCACTTTTTTGTTTTTTCATCTTTCATTTTCAATTAATATCTTATAAATTTTTCTAATTATACCTCTCAAATTT